>APFE030488885.1:43508-149340 GCA_000404065.3 Pinus taeda
AATCTAAAGGACTCAGTCTTAGTTTTTGGGCCGAAGCAATTAATTGTGCAAATTATATAATAAATCACACTCCTACTAAGGTTTTGAAGAATATCACTCCAGAAGAAGCTTGGAGTTCCATTAAACCAGATGTAAGTCACTTTCGTATTTTTGGAAGTGAAGCATGGGCCCATATTCCATATGAAAAGCATAAAGCTTTAGAACCTAAGAGTGAGAAATGTACTTTTTTTGGATATTCTGAATATGTAAAAGGTTATAGACTTATTCCGTTTAAGTCCAAAAATGTTATCATTAGAAGAGATGTAAAATTTGATGAAAATAAATCGGCCTGCGAGCCTAGTCCGGCGGATGTGCCACCTCTTCCTATCTCTTCTACTTTTGAAAACATTTCTTCTTCAGATGATGAAAGTGAGGATGACAATCCTCCCCCACCTTCTCAGGATCCTCAACTTCCAAGATGGGTCCGTGCTACTCGGGATGCAGCAGGTGATCTTGCCGGTGATCCTACAGATCAGCGACGTACACGTTCTCAGTTTGAAAGAGCCTCTTCTTTACTGGCTCAAGCTCCAGTAAATCATGATCCTGACACTTTTGCAGAAGCTTCAGGCCATCCACATTGGGAAGCAGCTATGAATGAAGAATATCATTCATTGTTGGCAAATGATACATGGGATCTTGTTCCTCTACCAAAGGGACGCAAACTTGTTAGATGTAAATGGGTTTACAGAACCAAGTATGGACCAGATGGGAAAGTTGATAAACATAAAGCTCGTCTTGTTTCTAAGGGCTTTTCACAGGTTGAAGGCATTGACTACACTGAAACCTTCTCCCCTGTTGCCAAAATGAACTCTATCCACCTTGTTCTTCCCCTTGCTGCCTCTTTCAAATGGGAAGTCCATCAGATGGATGTTAAATCCACCTTCTTGCATGGGGACTTGCATGAAGAAATCTATATGGAACAACCTATTGGCTTTATACAAACAGACTCCAGCCTTGTATGTCAGCTTAGGAAATCCCTTTATGGTCTCAAGCACGCTCCTCTGGCTTGGTATGCCAAAATGGATAGCTTTCTTTTAGAATCTTGCTTTTCTAGGTGTCATTCTGACAATACTGTCTACACCAAGAAAGTGGGAAAGTCTCTAATCATTCTTGTTCTTTATGTTGATGATCTTATCCTCACTGGTAGTGATCCCAACCTTATCAACCATGTGAAGTCGAGCCTTAAAAAGAAGTTTGAAATGAAAGACTTAGGACACTTGCATAATTTTCTTGGTCTTCAATTCTTGCAATCCAAGGAAGGTATTTCCCTTTCCCAGTCCAAGTATGCTTGTGATCTTCTATGCCATTTTCACATGGAAGAATGTAAGCCAGCCCCTTCTACCTTTAAGTCTGGAGCCAAAATTTCAGTCACTTGTAGTTCCCCTAAAGTTGATGCTACCTTATATTGTCAACTTGTAGGAAAGCTTTTGTATCTAACCCATACTCGTCCTGACCTTTCCTTTGTTGTTGGCCTTGTTGCTCAGTTTATACAAAACCCACATGAAAGTCATTAGAAAGTAGCTAAAAGAATACTTCGTGATGTTCGAGGTATAGTTCAGTTCGGGATTCATTACAGTGCCAAAGCATCTCCTCTATTGGTTGGTTTCACTGATTCCGATTGGACTGGTGACCCTGAAGATTGGAAGTCTACTGCAGGTTATCTGTTCACTCTTGGTTTATGACCTATTACGTGGGCTTCTAAGAAACAAGGTGGCATTTCTCTTTCTTCAGCAAAAGCAGAGTATTGTGGTGTCGTAGAAGCTAGTAAGGAAGCCTTGTGTCTTCGTCAGATCTTGTCAGATTTTGGCTTTCAGCAGTAGCATCTGACTACACTTTGGTGTGATAATCAAAGTGCCATTCAACTATGTAAAGATCCAACCCAACATCAGCATAGCAAACACATTGAACTGCACATGCACTCTATCAGAAAGCTCATTCACGACCATGCTCTTGAAGTACAATATTGTTCAATCGATGATCAAGTCGTAGACATCTTCACAGAGGCGAAGTTTACTAAACTTCGATTTATGGTTGGAGTTCAGGAAGTTGTCACTAAGGGGGGATAGCCTCTAGTGCCTCCTTCCTTCTCCTATTGTGTCATATTTGTAAATCCTTCAATCCTATCCCAAGTTGTTCTTAAGGGGGGATGTTAGGATATTCTGACACATAGGAAATAGTTAAGTATAACCCGGTCTAGTGTAGAGTTAGGTAAAGTGTGTTTCTTTACTATGTATTTTTGTAACTTACAATCCGACGGTCACAATATGTAGTGATCTGACAGTTCATTCTCTCCTCGGTATTACCGATGCTTGATCCGTGGCTTCACACCTGATTGGTCCATTATCTCTATTTAAAGAGCATGGAGGGTCATTTGTAGGTTAACTGTTCATGAGAGAAGCTAATGTAAAATTTCATTCTTTTATTAATAAATTGCGTGAAGTGGCCGCATTGGCTCAGGCCATGGACTGTTTTCGTCTTTGATGGTTTTAACCACGTCAAAAATACTGGTGTATTGAGCTGGGATCTGTTTTTGAGCGGTGTCCTTTGGTGTTCTATTTGAGGAACTTACCTTGTAAATTCCTACACTTGTAACTTTTAGAAATGGAATGCTTTTGACTTTCTATGGGATTGATGAAAAGTGTAAATGGATGGAAATAGACTCGGGTTGAAGGCCATTTGTTTAGATGTTACAAAATGACCTATAACACTGTCTTTTGGAAATTGTAATTCCCTTTGTCCCTTTTCCTCTGATGAAATGGAATAATTATCATGCTGACCAACAACTAGCCATCCAAAATTATGCTTCTATTTTGTGAGAAAGTAATTTTAAGTTTCTCCCTTAAGGAATTTGAAATTATGTAATGGCCCCTCTATATGAAGTCATTTTTGGGAATGCTCTTCCAAGCATTAACTGAGAGCTAAAATAGGCATTAGAATAAATACGAGACTGATTTGTGAAGAATTATTCTCTTATATTAGAATATATGGGAGTGAGGTAGGTCCTCATTTATTTTCGAGACATAATTCTGAGGGAATTGCTCTCAGAGAAGTATACAATCAAAGTTTCTTCAATGATGAAGCACAGAAGTTGAGTAAACATCAAAAGACAAGTTGGCCAACTTTTGCAATCAAATTTGGAAAAATAATCATGAAGGACAAAGGGCATGGAATCAAGGAAGTTGAAGAACTCCAGAGTGTTTGGCTTTACTCATTACCCCATTTTGTTTACAACCTTAATGAACTAACAAATGATCATTACAATGTTGTAAGTTACATTAAAAACTTCACACACCAAAAGAATTATTTTAGTGACGTTTTCATAAGAATTAATGGTTTTCACAAGAAGTGAAAGAGGAAAATTATTGAGATATGAAGACAAGGATAAACTTCAAGAATTTAGAGAAAACCCTTATGAGGATTTTCTCAAACAGAAAACTCTCATGTCTTATATTTCAATTGAAGATTCAAAATCTATGGCATATCTAAAAATTACTTTCACTCATATCTTTTTAGAATGAGCCTCTTCTTCTAAGAAATTGTAAGAGATTCAAATTGAAAATATGCCTAACATTTCTTTTACAGCCTAGGGATCAACTAGTTTAGAGACTAGTAGAGACGTTAATGTTAAAGAGAAGGAACAAGAAAATAAAATGGTGGAAAAGAGCCTAATAATCACAGGTGTTAAGGATAAGAAGTAGGAAGCAACATAACAGGTAGTCAAAAAATGATATTCCTCGAATATATTATTGTCCTTAATTCTCCTGAAGATACCATTCAAGAATACTAATGATCTAAAAAAATGTTGAACGATTTGAATAAAAGGAGATCAATGAAAAGGATGAGTGAGAAATTATTCATTCAAATTTCGTAGACAATTGTAATAAACAGAAGAACTTGTTTGAAAAAAAAACTAAACCCACTGATCTTTTAGTACTGGAAGTATCTCCCAAAGCTTTCATGACTTCCATTTCCATCAAAATTCCTCTAATTTAATTTTTTTTTTTTTAAGCTTGTTACTAAAATGTAAGGAGTATTTGAAATAGTTCCAGTCTTAATTGAATATGTTTTCAATGCAAAGACAAAATCAAGTGTAAGAAGAAATAAGAACATGAAGTTTAACATTTTTGAAACAGTGTCTCAATACAATTGGTAGGAAACAAGGGATGTGAGATAATGAAGAATCATAAAAATCTCTTGGAGCGTTTGTCAGCAATCAGCAATATCATGTAAATGAACTTGCAACATCTTACCAAAATAAGTTGTAAAGAATCAAAGAGTTGGAATTGCAAATTGAAAAGAGAAAAGCATTCAGCAAAAGGAATTGGAAAACCCATTTTGTAGCCCTTGTGGGAGGATTTGATATTGGAAATGATAATTTACAGAGTCAATTTGAAAGTCAATTGAATGAATTAGAGATCAAGCATTCCGAGTAGATTGAGAAAATCAAAATAAAAAACACATGAAGAGAAAAACCAAATGTTGAAAGAAGAAGTCAAATGTAACATTGAAGCTATGACTGCAACAATAAAAGAAAAAATTGAAACACTTCAGCTTCAATTGAAATAGAGTCATGGTGTTGAAGAGAGTGTAAGTATATTCAAATAATACAGGTCAACAAGATATTGAAGAAGGATCAGACCAAGTTGTTTAAACGAATGGATATTGTGAATCTCAATGAAATAAATGAGTATTTGGTTGAGAAATATAGAAATAATTTAATTAATTTTTTAATGGGAAAATGAATTACAACATATGAAAAATCCTAAAAATTCCAAAAAAGAGAATATACTCATGTATACATCTTTGAACTAGAGGGAGTAAGAGGCAAAAACAATCCAATGATGGATAAAGAAGTTCATTGAACTCTTTATCATGGTATGGGAGGTTGGGACATATTTCATTGAAGACTTTATCCACTCATATCTAAACTATTAATAGAGGAAGTTCCTAGATCTCTAAGTCAACAACAAACAATTGAGAATACAATAGAATATGTGAAAGAAACAACTCGAACCAAAATTTGGACTCAACAAACTGTTAAGAGTTTTCTACAATTTCCTTTTGAACATCAAGATAATTTGAAATTTTGATGTTAAATATGGTAAAAAGAAATTTCTTATTCAAAACTTGGCATGAATGTGGAAAATCAGCGTAGTTTATTTTCATCTGATTCACTTTTATGGAATTAATCAAATGTATATCGATTGGGTAAGTTTTATCCAAGAAAATTCTCTACATATGTTCAATATTGAAGATAAGGACACTGAGGACTAGGAGGAAGTTTCAACAACTTACCACTTTTCTTGGAAAATATCCTTAGATAAGGATAACCTTTTACGTTTAGTATTATTTTTTATAACAAAAGATCTTGTAGATTTTCTAGGAAAACATATGTTATCATGTTTTTTCTTAGTATTTACATTACTTCTTATGTTGGTGTAAGTTTCATTAAATTTTGGAAATTCAAGACTTACATTTTACAATCAGTTTTTTTAAGTGGAGCTTTTTGAAGGCCAAATTCAGAGTTAAAGGTGTACTCCAGTTATGAGACTCATATCCTGTCATCACTTTAATTACTTAATGGATGCATCTGGTACTCATCTACTAAATTTATGTATGTTTATCTCTCATTAAATGATTAGGACATTTTGTTAATATTTCTTAAGATATGTTGTACAATATTTTCACTTTCAAAAAAAAATTATCAATTGTTTTCAATTTATGTGTCTACTTGATGGGAAAATATGATATTCAATAATAGAATGTTGGTTTGCTCCAATCTTTTAGATAGATTTTGATTTTAAGTTATTCATTCTAGTTATTACATGCAAATAAAAAGAAAATCTTAAAAAAGAAAATATTCACTATGATTTTAGGTTAATAGTCCTCTCAAGTAATCTTGTGTGGTTAGTTGGACCCAGATTCTGACCCGATTCAAACACACATGATAGTTTACTCTAAAATTTATGCTTAAATGAATCCCATATCCCACCACCCTCACTTTTGTTGTTCTATCAGGTCAAATCTCATGTACACCTACAATATTTTGTATATTTTGTATGTAAATGTAAATATTCATCTATGTCATATATTTCTCCAAAAATTTTAGTTTGATTTTGTTTGGTTAAGTTCTAGTTTATATTAGAATAGACAAGTTGGTCTTAGTTCTGGATATTATATAGCCATTTAAAATAAAAAGGGTCTAATTGGGACCCTGATTGGGCCAATACTCAACTCGTTGCAGCTAGGACACAATCCCCTTGTCAACACTTCCATAGTTACTTTTGTTTCTAGCACAACATTTGCAATTCATGGATTTGTGCCCAAATTTGTTATACGAATAAAATAAACCAAAAAAATAGTTTGACATTTGAGAGTGGAGGATCTTCTAGGTTGTGTAGCTCTCCATAAAACATCTTCTTGAGTCTTCTCCACTACAGGTTGCTAATTTTGTACTCTCATAAATGACTCATATTGACCTTTCATTGGTTGAAAATTCTCTTTTCGTAGCTTAGATTCCTCCCTCTGCATAGTACCCTTGATGACACCTAAATAATTTTTTTTTTTTCTTATTTTCTAGTTGTCATGGAGCTTGAGCTCTTCTCAACATATGTTAGATCATATGATAATCTATATTTTTCATCACATGCCTTTTACTGTTGATAATTTCATCCAAAATTTTATAGTTGTTCACAAAATTCTATTGAATTTTTTAATTCAGAACTTCCTTTCTTAGTGAAAGTATTTATGCTTCCAACATTTCCTTTATTTTGGCCTTTTCTTCAGAGTAGTTTTTGAGTGTTCCTTCAATCATTTTTGCTTCCTCTAATTGGTCTTTCAAACCTGTAATGGTATGCTTTGATTATTTGTACCTTTCTTTGAGACCTCTAGAATGCTCTTTTCGTTCACTTAGCTCTTTCTCTAATTCGTTGACCTTTTTCCTCTCCACTCTTAAATGTTTTAGGAGATTGACTAGTTCTCTTTCAAGATCTGCTTCTCCTTTGACTTCATCATGATCAAGATTTTCCTTTTGATTCTCCATTTCCATCAATAACACTCTCTCTTAGTCACCATCGTTGTCGCTTACTTCTTCAAATAAAGAACTATCTTCTCTTGAATAGAAACATGCGTTGGAGAATTTTATTTTACTATGAATATTGTCTCTTTTGTCATTTTACTTTTCCTCATTAAGAGCTTATTATTCATCCTCACTATTTCAAAACTTTGAACAAGCACATTTTGAATCAAAATGACCAATTTTACCACAAGTAAAACATTTTAATGGAAGCTTACCTTTGGTATACTTTCTAGTTCATTTCTTAAGATTTCTTACAAAGTTGGCCATTTCTTCAACTGAGCCATTGCTATAGCTATAAATGGAGCTTGGATTTAACTATTTCTTGTCCTTTCTTTTCCTCTTGGACGCTTTGAATGATGCTTCTCTTTTGGATGATTTCTCTTCTTTTGTTCTCATTCTGTAAGATATAATTATTCCATGTAGTTCATCCAGCTAATCAATTCTAAGTCTAATCTTTCTTTCAAAACTGAGACCAAAAAAAAAATATAATTGGAAGAGATTTTAGTACCTTTTGAACAATCACTTTTCTCTCTATTATTTCTCCCAAACATTTCATGGAGTTTATTGTTTCATCAAAACAGAGAAGGCAAGAAAAAATATTTTCTTCTTCCTTGATTTTCAGCTGCTCAAATTATGTTGTGAAGGTTTGAAGCTTGGCCTCTTTGACTTTCATATCTACTTCATAAGTTTTCCCCAAAGCTAATTTTTTGAATTTATATGCATTACTTTAACATAAAATTAACTTGTTAGATTGCTTAAAATGACATTGTTGGCTTCTGCATTTTTTTGATAAAGTTTCTTACCAATATTATTTATTGGAGGAGTAGTATATTCAGTGTATCCACTTTATAAGGACCGCCAAAAATCAAATCCCTATGATTGAAAAAATGATTTTATCCTTCCACTCTAAAACATATAGTTTTGTATGTAAAATTATGGATTTCCATTCTTGGTGCAATCCATGATCTAACTTTGAGTGGTTGGACTATTGTGAAGGACTGTTCACTAATACAAATTGTTGGAAATACTAATAGGGGAGTGAAAAAATATTTCATTTTTCATTTATTTAAATTTATTTTACACTTACAAAACATGAAATATCATTTTCATTAAAAAAATCACAAAATTAACATCACATCACATGAACAATACACAAGAAATGTTACATGGAAACCCAATGTGGGAAAAAACCATGCAATCATTTCTAATATCTAAAGAGTACAATAATTTGTCAAGATTGAAAAAATGGGAGAAACAAATCCCTAGTACTTAGTTATGAGAGAATTTAAGTTTATCACGAAGAAGAAACACCCTATATTTACCAACAGACTTGAAGGATGCACCATCAACCTGTTAGATTTAATCTACTTCCCTAGCATCACGCTGCCACCCTTAATATTAAAGATAGAGAAATAATTTGTGGGATATTGCAACATGGATAATGACACAATTATAATAGCATCCAACCACTAATACATCCACTATTGTCCTTGTTGATACATGCTAATACGTCATGATGTCACTCTCTAAAATCTTGAACAAACAGTTTTAGCTATGTTCATTTAATATTATGGATATCATCCTTTATGTTGACGATACTAGACCTACCAACATTCAAGGGATCTCCCGGATATGAAGTCCCAAATAGATAGCACACCATTTGGAGTAGGACTCCCAGTAGTGGGTGATAGTGTAATGCCTTGACCTTGGTAGCACATAGAGATAAGTATGATAACTTTGTGTGAGAGCAAGTGTGTGACTCTGCAGAGAGTCAAGTTTGATCCAAAGTGGTTTGAACAAATGAAGGGAAGAGGAAGTTCACCCACTGGAAGCATGTAATAGTACAAAACTTCAAAGGAACACATGAGTGAAATGACATCACAAGCTAAGATGCAGAAGAGTCCACCAGTTAAAGCGATGAGTTAATCCAACAACATGCATTCCAAAAGATTCTTACAAATACATACAAGTAGTTGATAAGAATATGTGTAAGTCAAATAACATACATTTCTAATGCAACAAGAATAATCCTACTATATTAACAACATATACATGAAATCATGTCAGATTTGATTTTAATATTATAAGTGAACATTCTATCCATACATACACCATTGACGACCACTAGTCCCAATAGTGGAACATTACAGTCAAGAACAACTACTCAAAATAAATATACTCTTTCTACGCTATGGAGAATCCAAGGTTGTTCACAATACTCCCAAGCCTTTTCTAAGCCTAAGCCTAGCCAAAAGCTTAGCTCCCAAAAGATTGTTACATGAGTTATGAGGTTCTATTTATAACAAAAGGGGGGTGACTCTTCAATGCCCCCTTGTGACCTTTGGACTACTCGCATGACTCTTCAACTTATTCACTAAATGAAAAATTACATAACATGTTGAATTTTAATATTTCAATATTAACAATTGGAATTTCACTTACAATATAATTACAAATACTATTACATTTTCCACATGTACCCATATAATACAAGGAGGGTAGAGGCAACCTAACAAGACAAAAAACTATGATGCTAAAGCTTGAGGAAATTCAAGCTCAACAACCTCCACTTCCTATTTCTCGATCACATATTCATGCCAAGCTTGGTACATTGGGATCGTGTCCCAGAATTTATTAGCGGTGTCTTTCTAGAAGAGGAATCTAACATCCATGGCATCTGGGTACACTATCTTGGAACCTATGTCCAACTCTTTCTAAAGAATGAGAAACATTGTCTTGAACTCGACAGGAAAATTGACATACTTTTGCATGTTGTATGCATTCATTTCCAAGTCTTACCTAGTGGCTTTTGGTCTTATATGCCACAAGTATTGATGGATCTCCAAGTAGACATGGCTCTTATATTTAGTATCAATGAGGGAACCAATTGATGGGATCTGGTTCTTTCTCACCATGACGTCCAAAATAATATAAAACCATATGTGGCATGTTTTTTGTCGATGAATGAGGTAAGCTTCTCGTTGTTATGAATCAACTTTCAGACCTTCACTTTTTCCAGCTCTGCCTCTAGCTTCATATTCTTCACTAATTCAAGTGAGGTCCCTTTATATCACATTTTCCACTCTTGTACATGGGAGATGGTAGCATGTATGCTTTTGAGAGTTTTAAAAAACTCTTTGATCTACTATTGTAGGACGTGCAAATCGAAAATTGCCTTATGCGCAGTGAGAATGAACCATAAGGCTTCTGCATGGTTTCTTCGAGTGGTGATACCTCAACAAGTATCACTATCTTCATCTTCCCTAATGAGAAAACTTCATTCTGCACTGTTTCTTGTAGTTGTTCTTCCTCTTGCATGGAAGCCTACAAGTTCTTTTCCAGTTGTTCATTCTCGGTAGTGAGATACTTAGCATTTGAGCTTGTTTCTCCTACATAGGTCAAGTTTGCTTCTTGGTGTCAACACTATCACCCTTTCCTTAATGAATGTAGGTGATGCATGGTCATCCAGAAAGTGCTTCCTCCATCACTGTACAATCCTCTTTTGGAACCCATCAAATGACAGATTGTACATAACCATGATGGGGTCATCATCAAGGACAACAACATTTCCTTCCTTGATCGGGGCTGGATCTGCTACTCGAGGTGGTGGGGACTGAGGGATGACCCATATTTCTCTCGACATCAAGTCAACATCTTAATTTTGTGTCTTTTCTTCCAACCCCATGTCTGTCACTTCAATCATTTTCTTAGTCTTTTGAGCAAGCTCTTGATCCTACATCTACTCACCTTCGTCCTCTCCCTGCTACTTGTTCCAACTCTACAACCTATATGGGAATTGTTTCCTCCATCATCGTGCCTTATCTTTGTTCTTCTTCATGTTTCTTATTATCTTCTCATTCTTTCCTCCTTAACTCATGTTCTTCCTTTATCTTCTTATGTGTCACCTACAACATCAATTTTGCTTCCTAAAACCTCTTCTTTTTTCCCTTCCTTCGCTCTTCTCTCTTGATTCGTTCCTCCCTCTTTGCTTCCACTCCCAAATTTTCCTTCTCAAGGACAAGATATGCCTTCATTTTGCAGCTTTTCTCTACCTCTTGATTGTCAACAATCTTCCTCTTTCCCTTGTCCTAGATTGGATTCCTACCTCTACTGATGTTGTTGTGGCTTAAAGAGTTATTCCTACCTTTAAATAAGCCTTCCAAGTTATTACTATACTGACCGAATCATTGGGTCTTGATGCTTGTAGCAGTAAATCCAAGGGTCTTCCACTAGCCAATGGAATGTCGCGTTGATACATGGAAAGTAAACTCTCGTATAGTGGTCCTTAAAAATACTATGGGGATAATATGAATTAAATTCCTTGGTGCTAAAATTGAATTTCACTATGTCCTCAACCTCGACATCTGCATATTTCAAGATTGTAATAACATATAATTGGATCCATAAAGGAAGAGAGGGCCATGGTGCTTTCTTCTTCCTATGCAGTCTTACTGTCAACCCTATAGCGAGGTGGTATGAAACTTCTTGCATGATCAGTTTGTCGGTGGCGTCCCTTTATAACACATATGGAGGTTTGTCTCCACCAAACACTCTGATGAAGGCCCCACCTAGTGAGGGATAGCAATCTACAATGTCTAATATCTCCTCCATTTCTTCTCGAGACATCAAAATTAGATCTTGGTCAAATATAAGCTTGTATAACGAGATGATAAAGTAGTCAGTTAGCCTTGTCATCACTCCTCGATAATTGCAGTCAAAAAGTAAGTAGATCAACTTGTGATTTAGAAAATCAACTAATTAAGAAAACAAAAACCACACTGGAAACATAATTCTGAGTCGAAGAATGAATACCTCAAATAGAGTGATATAAGCTATTGTGGTTAATAAGGAATGCTTGAAAATCGAAACATAAGAAATATTTTGGAGGGTGGTTGTAGCCACTATAACACTTTACAAGTCATTAACCTTTTTCTAGATATTTGATCAACATAATAATATAATACCTTTAATCATATCAACTTTGAGGGAGTCATGTTCATCATGATCTCTTCTACCACTGTGTATATCTCATTCACCACTAGTTTTCCCTAGATTCTACATTTGACTTGTGTGAGTACTATTCCTCAATCAAACCTTTGAATTCAAGTCTCAAAATTACCTTTCATTCTTCATTGATTGTGGCCTAATTATCCCTTAATATTTAGTTTTCAACAATGATTATTTTGGTCCAAAGAAGCCCCTGATTGTGGTCCAAAATTGGTCTTACTATGGCCCCCCATGAGGTTTGTACAACCTTAAACTCACTCTTATGGTTGTAGCCAAAACATGCCTAATTCAACCTTCCCCCTACAACATGAAGTGATGAAATTCATCTCTTATCATGCACCTTAAAATAAGCCTAATATGCCCATTTATTATGGTCTTATGTGCCCTCTCTCAGTGGCCCTTGATTATGGTCTGAAAACAAAAACCTTAGAAAATTGACCTTCCATCAGATCAACAATTTAACCATTAGTCCTGGATATTTCATAGAAATTTTCATGAAATATTGAGTGGAATTAAGAATTTTTAGGGCATATAAGTGACCTATTTAGACATGAGAAAGTGGGCTACACTTTCCCTAAAATATGGAGGCAACCTTATCATTATCCAAATTTTGAAGTTAGAAATTCAAATTTTTATTAGGTCATACTTAATTTATATTTGTAATATGTTTTCACAATATAAATTCTTCTTTTGAAACTTTAATTGGTGAACAATTTATAATATTTAGGACGCAATAAAATTTATCAAACTCCAATATAATTTCATTCAGTTTTTATGACAAAAATTTGGACCCATACATCATCCATTTTAGAGCTTGATGATTAGAATTCTAGGGTTCAACTTTAAAAGGACGTGTCTCCTTAATCAAGAGGAGTTATGTGGCATGCCACCTACCATAGGAAAATACATGACAATTATAATTAGATGATGATGGTCTAGCATGCATTCTCACACACATATGTCATAAAAGTGGTGGAAACATTGAGGCTTCTTTTGACTTTTTCTTGAGCTGACCTCAATGACAACAATTTTTCAATAATTTGAACCAATGCAACCATTAAATTTAGGTCCTAAGGTAGTAGAACATTGGTAGAAATATAAGTGACCTTAGTTATACAATAGGTCATTTTACTTGAGATGGCATTGATCTTCCTCTTTCTAATATATAGATCACCAATATGGTCGAACATTATCATAAGACCCCTTCATGCAAATGCATGAAGCAAGCTAAAACCTGCATTTTTGAAATATTACCAAGTTATTAGAGTTTGAAGTGAAATGGTCATGTTGCTAATGAGATTAGGGTTAGATCATTAAAAATGGAAAATACATTACTCTCAAACCTTTTTCATGCTAAAATAAATGATAAACTCTGGAAAACATATAGTAAATGAGATCCAAGCATAAAACAGGTGACAAATGAAAATGCCTTTGGATTTGAAAAGCTAAATTAAGATTCATTAATTAAATCTTATATTGAAAGAAAACCTAAAAAGAGTGGAATTTGTTTTGGATGTTTTTGTATTTTTGGTTAAGTTAAGTGATAAAGTGCCTTAGGTGCTATGAAGTCTCTAAGAAAATATACAAGTGAGATCTAGGGCTTAAGGTAAGATATTGGTGATGGAAACTAAAGTATTGGCCCTCCATCACTATATGGTGTTACTAGCTTATCTACAATGACAGATGGGGCATTGTTCCATGTAGAATCATCTCCAAGTACATTGAGGTGATCTTAAAGAAGAGGGAAGAATCATTTGATGCCCTAAGTCAGTGTAATGATACAAAAAGTCTAATGGTTAAAGGTGAATGAAAGAGAGTTATACCTTAGAATTCCCTTCAAAGTGGAGCACGGTGCCCTACTCTGACCTCTATGTAGCTTTGTCTTCGGCAAACCTGCAAAAATTTCCTAGTCTAACCATTAAGAAACATCGAAAAACCACTTAGACAATGTGCTCAGTAGATTTTAAGTTAGTTTTTTGTTTATCTTAAACCAATGTATATCCACCTTAAACCCAAATTTACGAAGTTCCAAGAGGGATCAAATTTCTTCAGGTGTAATTATTTTTATTATTCAATTGCATCATGTATTAATTCCTCCATATCCAATGATTAAGTGATTACACTTTAAGAAATATTATCCATTTTTATACTTGATAGGGGTTTATCATGGACACATGTTGGGTTAATTTATTAGATATGCCCATGTACATATATACATACATACATAATTAATTTTTTTAAGTGACAACTATGCCCTTATTGGGCTATAGAGCACCTTGCTACTCTTGATGCAATCAACTATGAATAAATTCCAATATTTTTTGTTCATTGTCAAATAAAAAAAAGGTCATGTTTCTAAATGTTTTTTTTTTCAACTATAAGTAGACATACTTTATATTAAAAGTTGTTCTTAGGGGTGCCACAATATAACAAGAAGACAAATTTTATGAGTCTCGCTAAGTAGTATAATCTTGTTTTATAGCTTGATGTCTAACCAAAATCCATTGAAAAAATTTATTATGCTATGGCTTCTACATGTATGCAACCCCTAATACTAGCCTAAAATCAAACAAAAGTTAATCTCGATGAAAAATAACAATGGAATTGAAGTACATATAGCTTTAGAAAGGGAACATGTGTCTTGTAAGGGAGCATTATCATTCAAATTAGGAACCATTACATTATAATAACTAACAAAGCTATCATAAGAAGAATCCAACCTAGTTTGATCCATGCCTTGTTGAAGATGTACAATTTGATTTTGAAGAGTGTGAATTTTGTATATAGCATGTTGTTCTACTAGAATCTCCATGATCAATATAAAGTTAGTCATTTTTCTAACTTCATGAGTAACTCACGAGGATAAATAAACCTTTGTTTCTTTTTCACTACAAACTAAGTATACAATTTTTTTTTTCTATTTCCATGTCCAACTCATTATCAAAAGGAAATTTTTCATATTATTATTATTGTTGTTATGTATTGAATTCAACAATATTTTATATTTCTTTCTAGTTCTAAGCCAAAATGATAAATATAAATAAAGTTGGCTTGAATTCTTTTTTATTCTAAAGCCTAGCAAGGTTTTTTCTAAATTTTAATGTAATATGATTTTCTTACTTATTAACATAATATTATCTCACTAAGATAACAACATCTCCCAATATGTCAAAATATCAAAAAATAAAATGAGGTATTTTCCTTATGTAAAGGTAGAGCCTCTTAAATACATAGCGTAGTAACATCTACATTCAGTTCAATTGGTGAGTTACTTTGGCTAAAGCATCTAGCTAATGAAAAGTTAAGGGATCTATCATTCTAACTTAACTTAAACCCACCTTTTAAAAATATGTTCCAAATTTTTATATTCATTAAAATTATACAATTAAAAATGCTCTGAAAATTGTCATTCCATTATACTACATGTTAAATATCTTTATGGTTGATTTATGTTGTCAATTTCTTTTCTTTAGCATATTACTTTATATATATCAATTCCTGTGAAATCCATAGGTTTCTACCATTTGCATGCCTCGACCAACTACGTAATTATTGTCTTCTTCCTTGTTTGAAACAGACTATCGAGTGTCGCTACAAAATGAGTATGAAAATAAATGAGAATCACAGACAAAGTAGAGATGGATAATGAATATATTATACCAGTAACGATGGAGAGTGAATATACTCAAACCCCACAATGTACATGAACTTCTCCTTTTTCTCGGTTTGGCATTGATTAACATATGATAGCAGTGATAGAGATTTAGTTTAGGAGACCTCATGCAAGAGCATTCAGCTCAAGAAAAGCATTTTATTTTAGTAGACATAGGAGGTCTTGTGTTTTAAGGATTTTGGTTTTCCTAAGTGTTAAATTAATGTAATTAGTTAGGATTTTGAGTGATTTTAATGATAATAGGAATTAATTAAGTATTGTGAGGCATATTTGTAAAGCTTTCGAATGTTCGAGAACATGAGAGATTTAGGATAGTTGAAATATTTGGGAATCAATTGCGAATCATAGATTACGAATTGGTTTCATGATTTGAGTTACTAGAGAGGATCCTTAAAGATAAAGAAGACATTTTAGGATTTTTTTGAGAAAGTTATGGATCTAAACCAGGAATTGGTTATAGAATCCTTTTGTATAAATGTATGCCTAAAAGATATAGAAAGGGGTTAGCTAGTTAGAGAGTTACTAGTTACATAGTTAGAGGGTTTGACTATAAGCCTACGGGTAGTTAGGAAAATAGAGGTCACTGATTAGAAAATCAGGCCAGAGAGAGAGAGACACTCTTTATGTAAATATTTATTTATCAATATAGACAATTCTATTCCTGAGTTGTGTAAGTGTGGATTGAGTAATTGAGTGATAAATTATGTGTGAATTAGAGTTTCTACATAGTATATGTATGCAAGTGGAGTTCGAGCAGAACACAGAGAAGAAGTGAGGATCAAGGGTCGTGTTGAATCGTTGAATCTGATTGAAGGATCAACATGAAGTTTAGGAGTGACATTGTTTAAGAGTACGTAGAGTAAGTCCAAGAGGGAGTTGTGTTGCAGAAAAACCAAGGACCAGAAACACTCAAGGAACCCGAAACCATAGAAGAACCTTGAGAAATCACGTAAAGTTGAAGAAAGTAAAGGGACAAAGGAATGAAGTAAATGTGCACAAGAGTCATTGGACCAGCTAGATCAATAGATGAGATTGTTTGCGATAAGCGATAAGGATTAAGTCGCATAGAATGGAGTTAAGAAGATGAGTGGCAGAGATTAAGCCACGTGTTGGCAGAACGATGGAACAGTTTCCGTAGGTGGAAGTGGTTTTTTCATGACCTCAAAGCCATAGGCATTGAAAAATGCACCCGATGAAGTTATGAATGATAACTTAATCCAGTTGAAGTCTGGAGTTGATCGAACCATCAGTTGAAAGGGTGATCGGATGCATATCGCGTGCAAAGAAGCAGAAGGTTTAATTTGGAAATCAGACCTAATGAGAGTTTATATAGCGGGGTTAAATCTTTGTTGAGTTTCGGTGATCATGATCGTCCATGGTTTGACGGATCGGATGGTAATCGCACAAAAAGTGTGCGCAGGTTAATATTCTAAGTGGACCTTATGTGTTTATCAATGCAAGTTAAATTTGTATGAGTTTCCGAGGATGAATGGAGATCATGTGATAGCCATTGATTTGGTGGAGTGAAATCAATGGTGGAGGTTGAATGCGATAAGATGAGCATTGGTAAATGTGCAAAGGTCGTGGTAAGGTGGAAAGGTAAGGTTAAGTGGTTTATGGTATATTTATATTATAGGGTAGTTATAATAGAAATAAACTGGGATTAACAACTAAGAAAAGTTTAGTAAGGGGCTATAAGGTTCTGATTAAAGACATATTAAAGTTACTTTGGGTTAATCACATGAAACATTTCCACATGAGGTTTAATTAAGAAGACAAAAGCCTTAATTTGTGAAGGTTTGAATAGGCATGGAAATTAAGATTCGTGGGACATAATAGATTATGCATTTTATATGCATACTATGGGTGATAGTCAACTTAGGCTAGCATCATTTGGTATCAGAGTAGAATAAGGAAATTTTGTGTTGTGTTTTAAAGATGTGTATGCAGGCAAAAGGAGATCAGGTTATTTGAATTTGATAAGTAGAAGGCATGACATAAGATGAGAGTAAGTGATGATCTTAAGAAGAGATTGCGGAAGTGTAAAGAAAACATAGTGATGTTTGTTTTCTTGAGGAAAATGGAGACTCACTCGAATGTGAAGTGTGGATAGAGACTGCTTGTGAAATCATACAGGTATTCTTTTATTTAACTTTGGTTTGAGTTTTGTAGGTTTAAGACAGAGTAAAGATTTAGAGAAGTGAACTCCCAAGGAAAGTTGTATGTGTTCTACAAGAACAAAGTGAATGAAAGACTGGAAAAATAGGTGGCAGTGAAACTGATGAATCTGACTGAATGTTGGATAGAGGGGATAAGAGTGTTCTCAGTAGGAAGTTAAACAACAAGCTTTTGAAAGTTTGGAATTATCTTTGCTTTAAATTTCATTTATATGTAGGTAACAATAATTAGTGAGGCATCTCAGCGAGAAGATCATAGCCTAAAGAGTAGTGATGAAGGAAGACAGTAAAGGTTTCTAGGAGAGAGTGACAAAACCTAGTATTTCATTTGTGTTTGAAATACAAGAGGACAATTATGTTCTCAAAAGAGCATATGAGTTGAAGTCTAGATCATGGATTACTCATATGTTTCCATAGGAGAGAACTAGAGAGATGCCAAAAGACTGAGCTCAGAGAGAGAATCTTGGTGAGGTATCATGCAGTAGGGAGGACTTGTTGTTGGAGAGACTTGTGCAGCTCATAGTGAGTGAGTGAGGAACTCATAGAGATGGAGAAGAAGATGACTACTGCTAGTCATGGTAGACGTTATAAGGAAAACCACAACAGAAGAAAAGTGAAGAAGGAGGATGTCAAGGAAAATGGGAAGAGAATGAGTCAAGAGAAAATTGACAGGAAGGTTGCTGAGTTAAAAGAACAACTCAGTGTATTCAGGATGGTACTAGAGGAAAACCAAAGACTAGGTTAGGTCTTGAAGAAAAAGTCAGTGAAGTGGTTTAAGTTACAGGGAAGGCTACAATAGAGGTAGGTGAAGTGGCTAATGAAAAGACTTAGAGAAGAAGAGTTGGAAATGGAAGTTTCCATTTGTGAACTAGAACAAGGTGAGATTCTAGGTGAAGATGAAGATGGGATATTTATGAAAGGTCTAGAGGATTCAAGACAACAAGAAGTCTATTTTACGGAGGAAGGAATTTTTGATGATTTTCTGATTTCTTTGGGAAATTCAGATAAGGAGGAGGAAGTAAAACCTTGTATATTTGAACTTAATAATTTTGATGTGAATACCGGTTTTGTAGAGGATGAGCAATATTTTGAATCTGTCAAAAGTATGGAAGAGTATATTTCAAAAGATAAAAACTCTGAAGTAAAGAATGATGGCGAATGTCTCTTGAATGAGAAAAGCAATGAATTATTGCAATAGAAAGAATTTAGTAGTACACTGATGTTTGAAGCTGTTACAACACAAGAACAATTTCTTGTGAAAGGAGATGAAATTCAGTTTGAAGAGTTGATATGTGAAGCAACAGTTGAGACTGTTGAACCTTTTAATTTTCAAACTGATAATTTGTGTATAAATGCAGGAATCATAAGTAATGATGAAGTGTCATAGAGAAATTGAATTGCTGGAGTATTTGCTGGAAAATTCAGAGTATGACAACATGATTGTAGAGGAAGGAGTTCAATATAGTGGACAAGAGAAGAAACACATCATTGAAGCAGATGGTGCATAGGAGAGACTAACTGATAGTCTTGAGAGTACCTTAGAGAATTCTTTTGAGAATTTAAGTCAACATTTTGATGTGTTGATAGAGGAGGAGAAATCAGAGAAACATACTGATGTGTTGCCAAAAGAAGAAGAGGCACAGAGGCTTTATGATTTTTATTTAATAATTGTTTTGGTGAGTGAAGGTTTTGTTGCAAATGTTGGAGGAAATTTGGCATAGATGAGTAGCCAAGTAAAAATGATGGAAGAAAAGGATTCTATGGAAGTATTTAATTCATGGAACAAAAATGTTGAATTGCTAGAAAGAATGTTGGAAAGTTAGGATTCAATGTAGAAAGGGATAATCATGAAAGAGGACAAGTATAAAAAGGCAGTCGGATTAAGAATTTGACAACTTCAAAGAGGGGATAATGAATAGTAGTTTGAAGAGTTAATGAACATCAGCATCAACCTAAGACAAATAAAGAGAGGTAGCAGTAAGTGGCACAGTATGGACTACCCCAAGGATATGTTCGAGACAAAGATTGAAGAATTATGGAAATTAATGATGAAGCAGACCATATGGAGATATTGATAGAAGAAGGAAGAATGATCAATCAGAACTGGAAACTAATTGAAAAGGAGAGGAAGATGAACTAGAAGACAACAGACATACAACAACAGCAAAGGTGCAGAGCTTTCAAACAACTAAAAAGTAAAGTTTGGGACCCTAGAGGATTTCTATCAACATAAGAAGACACATGATCATGAGATCGTGAATGCTTTCTACCTTGGGAGTTTGATTCAGGAGCATTCATCTCAGGAAAATTATTTTATTTTAGTAGACATAGGGGGTCTTGTGTTTTAAGGAAGTTAGTTTCCTAAGTGTTAAATTAATGTAATTATTTAGGATTTTTAGTGATTTTTATGACAATAGGAATTAATTAAGTATTGTGAGGCATATTTGTAAATGTTCTCGAATGTTGGAGAACATGAGAGATTTAGCATAGTTGAAATTTTTGGGAATCAGTTGTAAATCTTAGATTAGGAATTGGTTTCATGATTAGAGGAACTAGATAAGATCCTTAGAGATAAAGAAGAGATTTTAGGATTTTGTTGAGAAAGTTATCGATCTAAACTAGAAATTGGTTATAGAATCCTTTTGTATAAATGTAAGCCTAAAAGGCATAGAAAGGGGTTAGCTAGTTATGGGTAAACTAGTTAGGGATTAGCTAGTTAGGGGTTAGCTAGTTAGAGAGTTACTAGTTACTTAGTTAGAGGGTTTGACTGTAAGGCTATGGGCAAGTAGGAAAACAAAGGCCATTAATTAGAAAATCAGGCAAGAGAGAGAGAGAGATTGTTTATGTAAATATTTATTTATCAATACAGAGAATTCGATTCTTGAAATGTATAAGTGTGGATTGAGTAGTCGAATGATAAATTGTGTGTGCATTAGAGTTTCTGCATTGTATATGTATGCAGGTGGAGTTCAAGCAGAACAGAAAGAAGAAGTGAGGATGAAGGATTGTGTCGGATCATTGAATCTGATTGAAGGATCAATGTGAAGTTTAGGAGTCACAATGTTTAAGAGTACATGGAGTAAGTCCAAAAGGTTGTTGTGTTGAAGAACAACCAAAGACCACAAACCCTGAAGGAACTTGAAACCATAGAAGAACCTTGAGAAACCATGTAAAGGAAAAGAAAGCAAAGGCACGAAGGAATGAAGTAAATGTGCACAGGAGCTGTTGGATGAGCTAGATAAATAGATGAGATTGTTTGCAATAAGTAGCTAGGATTAAGTCATGTAGAATGGAGTCAAGAACATAAGCAGCGGAGATTAAGCCACGTTTTGGCAGAGGAATGGAGCGGTTTTCGTAGGCGGAAGTGGTTTTTGTGTGGCCTCAAAACCGTAAGCGGTAATTGAAAAATGGACCCGATGAAGTTATGAACAATAACTTAATCCAGTTGAAGTTCGAAGGTAATCAAACCATCAGTTGAAAGGTTGACCGGATGCATATCACGTGCAAACAAGAACGGGGTTTAATTTGGAAATCAGACCTGATGATAGTTTATATACCGGGGTTAAATGTTCGTTGAGTTCTGGTGATCAGGACCATGCATGGTGTGACAGATTGAATGGTAATCATGCAGAAAAGTGCACGCTGGTTAATATTCTAAGCAGAGCCGATGGGTTTATCAATGCAAGTCAAATTTGTTTGAGTTCGGGAGGATGAATGGAGATCACATGATAGATGTTGATATGGTGGAGTGAAGGTTGAATGTGGTAAGGTGAGCATTGGTACATGTGCAAAGGTCATGGTAAGGTGGAAAGGTAAGGCTAAGTGGTTTATGGTATATTTCTATTACAGGAGAGTTCTAATAGAAATAAAGTGGGATTAAGGATTAAGAAAAGTTTAGAAAGGGGGTATAAGGTTTCGATTAAAGAGATATTAAAGTTTAGTATTTGGGTTAATCACATGAAATGTTTCCACATGAAGTTTAATTAAGAATCCAAGAGCCTTAATTTGTGAAGGTTTGACTACGCAAAGAAATTAAAATTCCTGGGACATAGTAGATTATGCATTTTATACGCATACTGTGGGTGATAGTCAGCTTAGATTGGCATCAAGACCACTCTGTGATTACATTATCTTCATCTTAGCAACGGAAAGCTGATTTGAGTTTTTTAATGGTTGTTTCTACAGACACATCCTCAAGCAACATAAATGGTGGAGGTGTGGAACATATATCATCTTGGAATGGAGTGGGAGATCTAGTGAAAGTCACTGAGAGCGAATAAGGGAATCCTTAATCAATGGGGATATTGGTGGCCGCTCGCCAAATCCACTTGGACACCCACCATTGTTTCTTTTTTTTTTTTAGCTTCCTTATTTGTATAACAATTTACTATTTTTGGTAGTTTTTCGAGTTGTGAACTTCTAGAGCCGTTTTGAGGCCCTAAACTACATTTTTCGGGAAAATTGGGAGCAACATGGGTCCATGGACCAATTTTTCTCTTCCCAAAGTTGTAGTCCTCAGATAGATCTTTCTAACGAGGTACTGTGTGCATTAAACAGAGATCATATGCCAAAGTTACGACCCCGGGAAGTTGTTGTACCAATTTACATAAAATGAGGCCCATAGTTTGGCACTTCATCTCCTACGGTTAGGGTTTTGAATGTTGAGGGTTTTCCATTGTTTCTCAACAATAAATAGGCCATAGAGCCTCATGATAAGATAGTTCAAAGGCATGTAGCCACTACATCTCTCCTCATGGATAAGCTACCATCGCCCGAGCTAGTTTATTTCCATTTCTGTTTGTAAGCATATGTCAGTATTTCACATGAATGAAATGAAGTATTATTTCTACTGTATCTTTATATTGATGGTTATCCCTATAATTTTTTGTGTTCCTATTTAAATCCAAATTAGTAGTATCAGAGCGGTTTGCTATTTCTTTGTTTTTCTTTGCATGTCCCCAATGAGGTCAGGATATAAGGAGTTAGGGCTTGAACTGGCTGAACCTTTACAAGAATAGGCTTGCAAATCTCGACAGCCTCCCATGGAAGATGAAAAGAAAGATGAGGGTGAAGGAGATCCTATCAAAATCTTGCTCGAAGAGGCCCTTGAGCGAGAAAGGAACCTGATGATGGACAACTTTGCCCAGACCCTTTAGTGGTTACCCAGGGGCCACACATCTACTTCTAGTAGCTACTCTTGAAGTGCCACACCCTATAAGGTACAAGTTAACATTGACAATTCCATATTTGAGGGTCAAATAGATGTATACATTGTAGATAAGTGGTTCAATATTATAGAAGGGTATTTTTCTACTCATGATTTTTTTCGGCCAGGAAGAGATTACTTTCGCTCTTCTCAAAGCCACCCCCAACATCAAGGTCTGATGGGAAACCTACTGCGAGCAGAAGGATGAAAGTATGGCCTCACATTTTTCAGCTGCATCCACATGGAATTCATTCCAGAATGTTAGCAAGTAGCAGTACTACCCTGTCAAAATCTATGAGAATAAATACATAAAGTGGACCACGCTGCGGTAGGGAAGGGACCAAGACGTACTGAAGTTTACCAATATTTTTCATACCCTTTTTATAAAGTTGGGTATCAAGGAGTCTGAGTTGCATTTGGTACTCAAATATCGCAGCTGCCTATACAGTTACATCTAGGATGAGATGGAGTTCCTGGACATCTCCTCACTCGGCAAAGCGTACCGATACACTGTCAAGATTGAGCAGAAGTTTAAAAAGAAGAAGTGAAACTTTTGATCTGCAAATCTGAAGCAAGGGAAAGGCACCCGCAAATCGTTGAACAAAGGACAAAGCTAAGGCGAGGTGGCCCAAGACAATCCACCAAAGCTGCAAGCAAAGAACAACAACACCAAGCCGAAGAAGGAAACGGGAAAGTGGTTTGAGTTCCATAAGAGATCCACTCACAACATAAGTGAGTTTCGGGCCAAGTGGTCACTGTCAGCTGAGCTAAAGTCTTCAGAATTAGATTCATGTTCATACTCTGAGTAAGAACCCCATAAGGGGAATGATAAAGGGAAGCAGATTATTGATGTGGAGTCCAATGCCACCGTTGCCACCACGAAGATCTATAAGGAAGAACCTGCAGATCTAGAGGAGGAGGAGCACCTCTTCACACCTAGATGTGGGTGAAGGGCTTCTTGCTACAGTTCATTGTCGGCAGTGGGAGCCAAAAGAACCTCATTTCATTAAAGGTCATGAAGCGGTTGGGCTTACTGACCACAACACATCCACAACCGTACATCATTGAGTGGCCTCACCAAGGACGAGATCTTCGTGTGAGCTAGCAGTGTCTCCTTCCATACAAGATCAAGCCCTTCACGGATGAGGTATTGTGTGATGTTGCTCCCCATGATGTTTGTGATGTATTATTAGATCAACCATACTTGTGGAAGAGAAATGTTGTATATGAGTCAAGGCCTCGTGATGTTATTGTTACTTTGGGAATCAAGTTGTACAAGATAATGAAGGTAGCACCACCTACTGCCATCTCTTTGGTTACTGCAAAACAATGCAGTAAGCTCATTTCCAAAACTGGGAAATTTGTTTTCCTGATGATACGCCCTGAAGGAAAGAAGAAGACGGTGACCATGACCTCCAGAAAAGACCCCTCTGCATGACAACTTCATATGGACAAGGTCATGGAGGAGTATGAGGACATCTTTGCCTCCTGCACAGGGGTTCCTTAGCACTCTCAAGTCAAGCACTCCATCGATCTGACCCCAGGTGCGTCACTACACAACGAACCAATCTATCAATGCTCCATTATGGAGAATGATGAAATCAAGAGGTATATTTAGGATTTGTTGTAGAAAGGTCACATCTGATTGAGTTCATAAACCTATGGGAGCTCGATCTTGTTGGTACGGAAGATAGATGGGACTTGAAGACTTTGTGTTGACTATCGAGCGCTGAAGAAGATCACTGTCTGGAATAGGTAACCAATGCCATAAATTGATGATCTTCGAGACCAACAAAAGGGCCAAAAATATTTTAGCAAGATCAATTTGAAGTCAGGATATCACCAGGTACCAATCGAACCCTTCGATGTGTGAAATACTACCTCAAAGCCAAGGAGGACCTATTCGAATGGTTGGTTATGCCTTTCTGGTTGATGAATGCTCCTGCAACCTTCATAAGGCTAATGGATTACATCTTGCGGCCATTCACCAACTCATTTGTAGTGGTATACTTGGATGACATCCTGATCTTCATCCAGATTTGGGAAGAGCACCTCCACCACATCTGATAGGTTCTCCAAACATTTCAGGAACACAAGTTATGTGACAATTTGGAGAAATGCACTTTTGGCATGACCCAAGTTTAGTATCTGTGACACATTATTAATGAACAAGGGGGTGCATGTGGATCCAACCAAGATCCAAGTCATTCAGGATTGGCCATCTCCAACCACTCCGAGAGAGCTCCGTAGCTTTATGGGTCTTGCTAACTTCTACTGCAAGTTCATGTTGGGATTTTCTCATATCACTTTTCCCTTGATTCAAGTTGCTAAGGGAGGTGTGAGATAAAAATTCTTTTGGTCTGAATATCAACAGAAGGCATTCACAGAGTTGAAACCTATTATGAAACTAGCTCAAGAAAAGATAGAAAAGATAGATCAACGCCTTAGAATTCATCCTCTTCAAGGGGGTAACCTCCTTTACATTCCATAAATGAACAATTCTTGCATGATACAAATGAAAATACCTCATTTCTATATACATGAGTCTAAGGTTTCATAACATAATCAGAGCCGACATAACAATAATAATGTAAGGGAACAATAATAACAATAGTGGGCTTCTATGGGGCACAATAGTAACAATATGGGCACTACATGGGTACATCAATATAATAAGTGGGTTATACTAATACCAATAAGGGGTTACACTAGTAGTATAGGGGCCTAACATGCCCCTCTCCTTCAAAAAGTGTTGTTCTCAACGCTTGAGTAGTTCTTGATGATTTTGTATAAAATTATTGTCCTCCCATGTGGAATCTTCAGTGGGTAAGTTCTTCCACTTCATGAGATACTCTGAAATTGATCGATTTCATAGCTGTCGAAGTCTTATTTCTATGACTGCTCCAAGTTCCAATATGATTTTTCCTTCCTCTTCAATTCCAGGCAATATTGTTTGAATTGGGATCTTTTGCAACTTTTGAATAAGTGGCCATAGTTCTTCGTCCTCAAAGCAATGCTTCCACATCCTCATCCTTTCTTGAGAATGCATCTACAACAAAATTTTTCTTCCATTTTCTATAGATGATGTCAAAGTCATAACCCAACATATTTTTGACACATTTTTCTGTTCTTCTAAAGATAATAGTTGTTCTAAAAAGTATTTAAGACTATCACGATCCAATTTTACCTCGAAGAGTCTTCCCATTCGGTAAGGTCGCCATTTTTTAAGTGCATGTAGTATTGCCAACATTTCCTTCTCATAAATAGCTTGCTTGAGATGTAGCAGTAAAAATACGCAACCACCTACATCAAAACATTTTTCACTACGATGTTGATCTACCTATTGTTTCATTTGATTTTGCACCGAAGTGGCGTTATACTTTAAAAGTTGGAGAACCTTTTGTTGATGCTCGATGTGATCTTTCACCGCTTGAACCTTTTTCTTCTTGATATGTCCTTCTATCTCTAGAGTTTGAGGAGTGGTAATTTCTTCCAATCCTTTACAAGATATGGTCGGATTCATTTTTTGATGCTCGATGTGATCTTTCACTTCTTGAACATTCTTCTTCTTGATATGTCCATCTATCTTGATAGTTTGAGGAGTGGTAATTTCGACCAATGAATTACAAGATATGGTTGGATTCGTTTCTTCTTTCTCGATGTGATATTTCACTTCTTGCACCTTTTTCTTCTTGATATTTCCTTCTATCTTGAGAGTTTGAGGAGTGGTAATTCTTGCCAATGCTTTACAATATATGGTCTGATTCATTTCTTCTTTCTCTAGGGTGGGTCCTGGCGTATATCCTCTTCTTTTGATGTTTCTTGATCCTTTTCTTCCTCCTCTTCATGTTCTATGTAAAATAATTTCTTCTCAACACACTTATGACCTTTAGTGCATTTTCTACCACAATTGTAACAAAGTCCTTTTTCTCTTTTTTCTTCCAATTGCTGTGGTGTAACCCTTGTAGGCTGTGGAAGGCTAGGAGAAAGAACACTTCCATCTTTATAGTTGTGAGGGGTAAGCTTCCTGATTTCCATAATTTTGC
This sequence comes from Pinus taeda, assembly GCA_000404065.3. Lineage (NCBI taxonomy): Eukaryota > Viridiplantae > Streptophyta > Pinopsida > Pinales > Pinaceae > Pinus > Pinus taeda. The sequence continues at coordinate 70,735 of APFE030488885.1, forward strand.
TTTCCACTATGTCACAAAGCCCTTTTACTCTTTCCAATTGTTGTGGTGTTGCTCTAAAGAAGGTGTTTCTATTTGTATCCTCATAATGTGCTATCATTTCCTCCGTGAAAATTGACCACGTTACAAGTTGTTTACGAGAAAAAAGCCCTTCATACTATAAAAATTGACCCGGTTCTAAATATGAAGATGCAATACATACCTTTTGTAATAGTGGTACACCATGTAGATCAAAATATTGATCCATCTGAAGTATCCAATTTACCAGATCCTTGCCATCAAACTTCCTCATCTTGTTTTTTCTTGATTTTACGAGCTCGATCTTGAAATGACTATAACTCTGTACTTTCGAATCTTTAAGTTCTAAAATTGCGATCCGTATTAGCCCTCTGCGTCCTCTTTCCAATGCCACTAGTCTGATCCAAATTGGATTCTCCAAGAAAGAGTTATGCACAATCTCCCAAGGCGACCTGATTATAGACCTTTCCAGAAGAGCAAACTTGTATGAAGTGCCATGTGTCACTTTTTCAACCTTTGGAATTTAAAAATATATACAAGAAATTACATTCCATCCTCTTTCTGTACCTTCTTACAAAATTTTAATTCGTTGCTTAGAGAGAAAGTTATGACGATTTTCTCCAGGTCACCTGTTTGGAATTTAGTTCAGTAGTCTACCAAAAGACCAACTTCCTGAGATAATATCTCCGCAAATATAGCATGAAAAACTCTGAAATTCAGATCCGAGGTTCAAAACGATTTCTTCTCAAATGGGTTTTTTGTCTAGCTTCTGAAACGTTGCAAAAAAAATTTATAGTGAAAATGCTACGATGACCTATTTGGAGCAGCGAAACCCTAGAATCCAAAGCTCTGATACTAAATGTTATGAAACCAGCTCAAGAAAAGATAGAAAAGATAGATCAACGCCCTAGAATTCAGCCTCTTCGAGGGGGCAACCTCCTTTGCATTAGATAAATGAACAATTCTTGGATGATACAAATTAAAAGACCTCCTTTCTATATATAGGAGTCTAAGGGTTCATAACATAATCAGAGCCGACATAACAATAATAATGTAAGGGCACAATAAGAACAATAGTGGGCTTGTATGGGGCACAATAGTAACAATATGGGCACTACATGGGTACATCCATATAATAAGTGGGTTGTACTAATAACAATAAGGGGTTACACTAGTAGTATAGGGGCCTAACAAAGCCTCACCTTTACTCCACACCACTGCTCGCATTACAAGACTTGCAACAACCATTTGAGATCGAGACAGTTGCCTCCGACTATGCTATCGAGGCACTGCTTACTCAACACAGGCATGGAGTGGCATATCACTGTGAGACACTTTAATACACAGTCCGAAAGTATCCCAATTATAACAAAGAGATGTATTCCATTGTACAGGGCTTCTGATAATGGAAGCATTACATTTTGGGGAAGGAAACAATCATCCACGTAGATCACTGTCCCCTGCAGTTCATACAAATGCAAGGGAAGTTACAGAATGATATCTATTAGAAGTGGTCCACATACCTGCAACAGTTCCATTTCAATATCAAATATAAGAAGGGCAACACCAATAATGTTTCATATTGCCTCGATCGACCACCGATCATGGCATTAACCACCGTACTCAACTCTTATGGGAACGAGACTTTTGACTGGCCACTTCTCTACAAAAGTGATCCAAAATTCAGCCACACATAATAGACACTCTTGGGGGTTAGCATGTTGTAGATTTTCACCTCCAGGGTGTCAAGTTATGCCACATGGGTCACTTTTGTGTTCCTTCAAGCGAGTGTTCTAAGATAATTTCGGAAGCACACTACAGTCGAGCTGTTGGGTATTTCATGGTCGAGAAAAAGGTGGTAGTACTACAGAAGTGTTTGTATTGGCCTAATCTTCTATAGGATGTTGAAAAGTACCTTAGATGCTGCACTCCTTATGCCATTGCCAAACAGACCATCAAGAAGCAAGGCCTATATGCTTCACTGCCTACCCCTAGTCAACCTTGGGAATCCATCTCCATGGATTACATGTTGGGCCTTCCTTATACTAAACATGGAAACGACTATGTTTTTTTTGTCGTCAATAGTTTCTCAAAGACGGTCATTATGGTGGCGTGCAAGAAGAATATTATAGTAGAATCCACTGCTAAAATCTTCTTTGAACGAGTGTGGGTACACTTTGGGATCCCATAACGTATCATTTCAGATCGTGACAACAGATTCCTTAGTACATTTTGGTCCAATCTCTGGTTGACGCTGGACATCAAACTCACTAAGTCCACAACCTTCCATCCCCAAACTAATGGCTAGACAGAGGTTGTCAACATGATGATCGTATACATTCTGCTCATGTACAACTTAAAGAATCCACGCACATGGGATGAGAGCCTCCCTTATGTTCAACACAACTGTGACTTGGCTCTCCATAACTCGACTATCCATAGCTCTTTTCAAGTGGGCTTGGGATTATAACCACTATGTCCTGTTGATATGGCCATGCCAATTGCATCTACTCAGGCAGATTCAGTTCATGTCCAGTCCGAAACAGATAAGGAAAACAAATTCATTGAGCACATCTAACATATCTGCTAGTAGGTCCATGACATTCTAGAGAAATCAAATTCCAAGTACAAGCAGCGACATGATCAACATCGGGTGCCACACAAGTTTCAGGTGGGTGACAAAGTCTAGTTGCATTTGCAAAGGAATGACTTATCGGATCCTATCAAAAACTCAAACCACTCTGATATGGTCCTTACATCATTATCAAGGCAATGGGAGACAATGCATTTGAGCTTAGCGTTCCCCATTCCTTGACCTACATTGAGTGTTCAATCTGGATCGCCTTCAACCATACTTTACTCCATTACTAGACACATCCGACATTGTAGAACAACTCACACCAAGAAAGTTAAATCCAGATTGCATGGAACAAGCTGCAACTGATCAGATCATGGACATGTAGATCAAGCACACTCACCAGCAGAAGATCCAACTATATCGAGTTGTCAAAGGAGGCCAACTCCTTCACCAGGGCAAGTAGCTCACTAGGGACAAAGTTCAACAGAAGTTTCCTCATCTCATTGAGGATCTCAACGAAATGGGGACCATTGCTTCCTAAGGGGCTAGGAATGATCCAGGTTGATATTGGTGTCCACCCACCAATTCCACTTGGACCCCCACCATTGTTTCTTTTATTTTTCCAGTTTCATTAATTGTAGCACAATTTACTATTTTTGGCAGTTTTTCGGGTATTGAACTTTCGGAGCCATTTTGAGTCCCTAAACGACATTTTTTGGGAAAACTATGAGCAAGATGGCTCCATGGACCCATATTTCTCTTCCCCAAAGTTGTATTCCTTGGATAGATATTTTTAACATGGTATTGTCCACGTCAAACAAAGATCGTATGCCAAAGTTACAACCCTAGGAAGTTAATGTACCAATTTACCCAAAACAGGGCCCATAGTTTGGTGCTTCATCTCTTAGGGTTAGGGTTTTCCATTGTTTCTTAACAATAAATAGTCCTTCAATCCTGATTTTAAGATATTTCAGAGGCATGTAGCCACCACATCTCTCCTCAGAGATAAGCTACCATCACCCGAGCTAGTTTATTTCCATTTATGTTTGTAATCGTATTTCAGTATTTTACATTAATGAAATTAAGTATTATTTCTATTGTATCTTTGTATTTATGGTGATCATTGTAATTTTTTGCATTCCTGTTTAAATCCTGATCAATCCAACAAAAGAAAATTCCAATGACTAGTCCCGCATCGAGGAGATGGCTCTCATTGTGCCTACAATGGAGGATCCCAGCATTCGCATCCTAACTTTTAGGATGTGGGTGCTTGAAATTATTTCTTGCATTCTCCTCTCATTTCTAAATCAATTCTTTTGGTACAGAATGGAACCCCTCATGATTACCGCAATCACTTCTCAGATTGCAGTCCTCCCTCTTGGAAATTTAATGGAAGCATCCATAATGAACAAAAAGTTATTTGCACGGAGAAAATGGGAGTTCTCACTGAATCCAGGACCATCCAATACAGAGGAACATGTTCACATAACCATCGTTGTGAATGCAAGGGTGGGAACTGTATATGAAATTCTTCCTTACTGGTTGCCATGACAACCCAGGTTAGTTTTTGACCATTTCTACTCTAGTTTTCTTCATAGGTTTAAATTTGTTGTTTTTTGCAATATTTCTTATCATTTTATATAAGCAGATTTTGGAGTTTGGATGGGTAGGGGTCTTTAGAAAATATCTAGTGGAGCTTGCTGCTATGTGGTGGCCTGCAAACCTTGTTCAGGTTTCTTTGTTCAGGAAAGTACTCTCATTTCACTTGAACAGATGAAAATATGCACTCTCTTTATGTGTGAGTTTTTCGAGATGCTGGATGAGTTTTGTGTCATTTCTTATAGGTATATAAGCATTTTTAAGAGAAGAGTTTTTTGTTCTGTGTAGTGTATTATATTGTGCAAAATGTCTAGAGATCGAAGATCAGACTTTGAATCGTCTTAACATACTAATTTGATGCATCATATTAGACAACCAATCTAGACATACAAGAGGATCTTAATTGAAAATAGGTTATCTAAAAATTAATGTAGCCGTGATTTTGGATATTCCTATAGGAATATTTTTTCTTGATTTTATAGGCCCTTTGTAATGATCAAATATGGATATGATTCATAGATGATGCCTTCAAATGTACTGGCCAATAAAAGCAAGTGATAAACAATGGAATATCGAAGAGGGAGAAAAACTCAAAAAGGGGAAACTGTCATTTGTATAGTTTTTATGGGTCTATAGTGGAATCTGGAATGTAAGGGAATTAGAAAAATATAGGAAAATGTAACTTATTTTTTCTTAATGGAAGTGTCAAACCTTTTTCTTTTGAAAACAATATAACCATTCCTAAATGGAATGAAAAGTTTTATTTTGAGTTTCAATATTAGGAATATGATTCACTGTAGCCATTTTTGTGTCAAAGTTTCAAGTCTATAACAAGATTTATGGTCAGGACAAATCTTGGATAAGTCTTATTATAGACTTAAAACTTCTACAAAAAAATTGCTATGGTGGATCATATTCTACTGTAAATCATATTCAGAATACTTAAACTCATAACTCTCACAACAAAAATCTTCATACACTCAGAGTTATTCTATTTCAAATGTTTTAGGTGCAAAGGTCTTCATGAGAAGAAAGAGAGGCCCAATGGAGCCGTTACATGAAAGAATTTTTTCATGATAGTCATTTCCTGTATTTTTTCCTTTTATGTAATTCCTCACCACCTTTCTCCAATAGGGTCATCCCTATCATGGATATGCTGGATCATTCCAAATCCTGTTTTTGAACAAAAATTAAGTTCAAGATTAAATGGTCTTGGTATGAGTGTCATAACAATAGACTGATCCACCATTTCTTCTGACCTGTGAAGCCCTCTTGTTAGTCCTTAGTTTGCAATAGCCAACATGGGTGTCAGCATTTTTCTTTTAATGTATGTAATAACACCACTAGCATATTGGCAAAATTTGTATGATGCAAAAACATTCCCAATCTTTTCTCAAACCCTGTTCACCTCTAGTCACCAAACTTACAAAATCTCCAAAATCATTCATTCAAACTTCCATCTCGACCTTGAAGCTTATAAGAACTTGGGAACATTGTATCTTAGTACTGTCTCTGCTATTACGTATGGCGTTGGGTTCACTACACTAACTAGCACAGTGGTTCATGTCCTCATGTTTCATGGAAAGTATGTTATCAGTCCCTGGATTCATCCAATTTCCATAGATGCAGAAGCATTCAGATCGACAATAATGTGTTATAATTTGATGTAGGGAAATTTTGCATCTTAGCCTATCTACCTTTGGAGATCACAAACTAGATGTGCACACGAGACTAATGAGAAAGTACAAGCAAGTGCCAGAATTATGGTTCACTGGATTTCTCGTCGGTGCTATAGCATTAGCGATTTTCTCATGCGAATATTACAGTGAACAACTTCAACTGCCATGGTGGGGAGTAATACTTGCATGTGGCATTGCCTTCTTCTTCACATTACGCACTGGTGTTATTACTGCAACTACCACTGTATATGTCTCATTCACCACTAGTTTTCGCTAGATTATACATTTGATTTGTGTCAGTACTATTCTTCAATCAACCCTTTGAATTCAAGTCTTAAACTTGCCTTTCATGCTTCCTTCATTGTGGCCCAATTAGCCCTTAATATCTAGTTTTCAACAATGATTATTTTGGTCTAAACAAGCCTCTGATTATGGTCCAAAAATGGTCTTACTATGGCCCCCCATGAGGTTTATACAACCTTAAACTCACCCTTGTGGTTGCAGCCCAAATAGGCCTAATTCAACCTTCTTCCTACAACATGAAATGACAAAATTCAGCCCTTATCCTGCAACTTAAAATAAGCCTAATCTGTCCCTTTATTACAATCTAATGTACCCTATGTCAGTGCCCCTTGATTATGATCTGGAAACAAAAAACTTAGAAACTTTACCTTCCTTCAGATTAACGATTTAACCATTGGTATTGGATATTTCAATGAGATTTTCACGATATATTGAGTGGAATTATGAATTTTTAGGACATATGAGTGACCTATCTATACATGAGAAAGTGGGCTTGCCTTTCCCTAAAATATGGTGTTAACCTTATCATCAACGAAATTTTAAATTTATAAATTCAAATTTTTATTAGGTCAACCTTAAATTATATTTCTTATCTATTTTCACAACATAAATTTCTATTTTGAAAGTTTACTTGGTGAACATTTAATAACATTTAGGACCCAATAAAATTTATCAAACTCCAATGTATTTTCATTCAATTTTTATGAAAAAAATTTTGACCCATACATCATCCATTTTGGAGCATCATGATTAGAATAATACGGTTCAACTTTAAAATGACATATCTCCTTAACTAGGAGGAACTATGTGGCATGCCACCTACCATTGGAAAAGACATGACAATTAGAATTAGATCATGATGGTCTAGCATTCATTCTCACAACCATACGCCACAAAAACCGTGGGGACATTGAGGCTTCTTTTGACTTTTTCTTGAGTTGACTTCAATGACAAAAAAATCAATAATTTGTACCAATGCAACCATGGAATTTAGGTCCTAAGATAGTAGAATGTTAGGTCCCTATAATACTAGTGATTACCCAATTGCTTTTTTCATTGTATCCCTTATTGTCATTGTTGTAACCCTATTGCCACGATATTGTTATTATTGTGCACCCCAAAAGCCCACTATTGTTATTTATGTGGCCTTATATTATTATGGTTAGGTCAGCTTGGGTTATATTGTGACCCCTTAGACTCCTGTATATAGAAAGGAGGTTTTGTCATTTGAATCATCGAATAATTATTCATTTGTGTAATGTAAAGGAGGCTGCCCCCTCAAAGAGGCTTATTTCGAAGGAATTAATCTCTCTTTTCTATCTTTTTGTGAGCTAGTTTCATAACATTTGGTATCAGAGCTTTGGATTCTAGGGTTTCGTTGCTCCAAACAAGTCATCCTGGAATTTGCGCTATAGCGTTTTTTCTGCGATGTTTTAGAATCTAAAAGAACAACCCATTTCAGAAGAGATCACGCTGAACCTTGGGTCCAAATTACAGATCCTTTCACACTATACTTTCGAAGATATGATCTCAGGAAGTTAGGGTTTCTGCAAGCTCCAAAATTTCATCTAAAACAGGTCATCATGTAATTTTCACTATAATTTTTTTCTATGACATTTTAGAAGCACAAAAAAATACCCATTTGAGACAAAATCAGGATAAACGTTGGGCCTGAATTTCAGATCTTGTCTTGCTACAGTTTCAGATATATAATTTGGGGAATTTAGCGTTTCTCCAGGCTCCTGAATTACATCCCAAACAGGTGATCTTGGGAAAATCATCATAACTTTCTCCATGGGCATCAGATTTCCATTTTGTAAGAAGTTACAGAAAGAGGACAGCCTATAGTTTGCTGTGTATGTGTTTTAGGTCCTAAGGTCAAAATAGTGATACCTGGCACTTCGTACAAGTTCGCTCATATGAAAAGGTATATAATCAAGTCATATTGCGAGATTGTGAATAACTTTTTCTTCAAGAATCAAATTTTAATTAGGCTGGTGGCATTGGAAAGAGGCCGCAGAGAGCTATCATACGTATGAATTTCAGAACTACAAGATTAGAAATTACAAAGATACATTAGATTCAATATTGAGCGCCTACAAAATGAAAAAAGGTGTGTATTTTTTTTAAATATTTGTGTAAGCTTTGTTTGAAAATTTGGTTTGAAGTAATTCAAAGGGAATAGTGAAGCATTATTATCGGTAATTGATTCCCTAATGAAAGAAAATGGAAACACCTAGTAAACAACCTGAAAGCTCTAGCATGACTCATGAAGAAGAGGAAGAAATGCTACATGATATATCAAAATTACGAGACCATGTGCAACAAATGTCACTCTCGCAAAAGCTAACCAAAGCTAAGTTAAATGACATGGAACCTAAGATGAATGGCGTGGAAACTAAGATGGACGGCATGGAAGCTAATATGGATGGTATGAAAACATTGTTACTAGAAAGTTTTCCCAATGGGAAAAAGGTAGGAGAGGAAACTCATAATTAGAACAAAAAGAATGTTAATGATGATTTGAAGAATGATAACATGGAAGATTTGAAGAAAGACATTGAAGGATTGAAGGAAGGTTTGAAAAATTTGCTATAAGAAAGGCTTCTTAATGGAGAAAATGTTGTAGAGGAAACTCATGATGAGAACACAAGAAATCTTAATCATGATTTCATAGACTCTAACATTGGAACAAAAACCCATCATGTTCCAAATATCGATATGAGGAAGTTTGATGGCAAGGATCCCGTAACATAGATACTACGGATGGAGCAATTTTTCGATCTCCATAATGTGCAAAATATACAAAATGTATGCATTGTAACTTTATATTTAGAACCAAACTAGTTTGTATGGTATCAGTGGCTTTGCTCTCGTAAACAAATTGTGACTTGGGAAATTTTTACAGAAGAAATGACAACACATTATGAGGATATGAAAAACAACACTTTTTTAGCGAGTTAATAAACCTCAAACAAGAGGGTCCAATGAGGGAGCAGATTAAGGACTTCCAAAAATTGAATATAAGGGTAAAAGATATTCTAGAGGAGCATGGGATTGATATTTTCATAGGGAATTTAAAGGATAACATCCAACATGAGGTTCACCTTTGGGAACCTGACTCATTGTAGAAGGAATTCAGGTTGGCAAGAAAAATGGAAAGAAAAATTATGGCAACAAGGAAGCGTAACACTCACAACTATAAGGATGGAAGTGTTGTTTCCTCTAGCCATCCACAACCTACAAGGTTGACACCCCAACAATTGGAAGAAAAAAAAAGCAAAAGCACTTTGTTATAGTTGTGATAACAAATACACTAAAGGTCATAAGTGTGCTGAGAATAAATTATTTTACATAGATTGTGAAGATGAGGAAGAAACAGAACAGGAAACACCAAAAGAAGAGGATATACACCAGGTACAAATCCTAGATAAAGAAAAAATGAATCCAACCATATATTTTAATGCATTGGCTAGAATTACCACTCCTCAAACTATCAAGATAGAAGGACATATCAAGAATAAAAAGGCAATAGTGTTGATTGATTCAAGAAGTACCCATAATTTTATTCATTGTAAGATAGCCAAGGAATTGAATTGCTTCTTATATCCAACACTAGAGTGTCTAGTGATGGTTTCAAGTGGACGAACCATAAATAGCTCTATAAAGTGCCATAATATCAAGCTATCCATGGGAGAATATGTATTGAATAGCCCAATGCTTTCCCTTCCAATGGGTGGTGCTGATGTTGTACTAGGAGTTCAATGGCTACAATCCTTGGGTACAATAGCTTTTAATTTTCAAGAACTTTTCATGAAATTTTCATTGGAAGGAAAGGAAGTTGAATTAAGAGGTGTCGCAGGGAAACCAAGAAAGATAATCAGCTCTAATGGAATGAAAAAGCTTCTAAGGAAAGAACAACGAAGCGTAATTGCACAATTATGTTCGCTAGAGGTTCCCGCCTCAAAATCATATATTTCCCCAGATCTCCAAAAAGTCTTGGACAATCATTCCAAGGTATTTGAGACTCCCAAAGGTCTCCCACCTATTCATGATCATGCTATTCATTTGATTCTAGGAAGTGTTGCCAAACATTAGGCCTTATAGATATCCCTATCCCCAAAGAAGTGAAATTGAACGTATGGTTGCAAAATTGCTAGAGGTTTTATAATTCAACCTAGCCAAAGTTCCTTCTCTGCTCCAGTAGTATCGGTGCATAAGAAGGATGGATCATGGTGCATGTGTCCAGATTATAGGGAGCTCAACAAGCTCACTATTAAAGATAAATTTCACATTCTTGTCATTGTTTAACTATTAGATGAATTACATGGATCAATTTACTTGACCAAGTTGGATCTTCATTCAGGATATCATCAAATCAGAATGAAGACTGAAGACATTTTGAAAACAACATTTAGAACTCATGAGGGTCATTATGAATTTTTGGTCATGCCTTCTGGCCTTACCAATGCACCTTCTACATTTCAAGGTTTGATGAATTCCATTTTCAAACCCTTCCTTACAAGATTTGTGTTAGTATTTTTTGATGATATAATAATCTATATCAAGTCTTGGAAGGATAATGTTCAAGACATTCACAGGGTGCTCAACCTATTGAAGGAGAAACTATTATATACAAAAAGTTCCAAATGTTTCTTTGGAGTACAAGAGGTGGAATATCTGGGTAATATTGTATCTCATGAAGGTGTTAAGGTAGACACTAGCAAAATTAAAGCCATTAAGGAATGGAGAATCCCCACATCCATAAAGCATCTGCAAGAATTTCTTAGGTTGATATGGTATTACTGCAAGTTTGTTAAGAATTATGGGAGAATAGCAGCACCTCTAACAATATTATTGAAGAAAGATTCATTTTTGTGGACTTTAGAAGCAACGAAGGACTTTGAACATCTTAAAGAGGCAATGTGCCAAGTACTTGTCTTAGCTACGCCAGACTTCACAAAAACCTTTATTGTGGAATGATGCCTGAGTAAATGGAATTGGTGCTATTTTAATGCAAGAAGAAAGACCCATTACTTTTGACAGTCATCCAATGAAAGGAACGCATTTACAAAAAGCTATTTACGAGAAGGAAATGTTGGAAATACTACATGAACTTAAGAAATGGAAACCATACCTTATGGTCAGACACTTCAAGGTAAAAATAGATCAAGATAGTCTTAAATAATTTTTAGAACAAAGATTATTTTCAGAAGAGCAGCAAAAATGGGTCACAAAGATGTTGGGTTATGACTTTGAAATCATCTACCAAAAAGGGAAGCAAAATGTTGTGGAAGATGCACTCTCAAGAAAGGATGAGGATGTGGAAGCATTTCTTTGTGCCATATCTATTACCCAACCAGATTGGATAAAGGAGGCAAGGGATGAATGGAAGAATAACGAAGAAGTGGGGGAACTCATTCAAAAGTTACAACAAAATCTCAGTGCATTTGATACATTTAGCTGAAAAATGATTCATTATGGTACAAAGATTTCTTATACCCATGTAAGAATTCTCAACTCAAACAAAATATTCTTATGGAATTGCATGCCTCTCCCTTGGGAGGGCACTCAAGATTTTTAAAGACTTACCACAGGGTTAAAAAGGAATTTTTTTGGGATGGCCTTAAATATGATATTCAAAAGTTTGTGGCAGAATGTTTGGTTTCCCAACAAAATAAAGTTGAAACAATTAAGACCCCGAGTCTACTACAACCTTTATCCATTCCAAGTCAATGTTGGGAGAAGGTCTCAATGGATTTTATCATAGGTTTACCAAAATCTGAAGGGAAGAGTGTCATCATGGTTGTAGTTGACAGACTTACCAAGTATGCAAACTTTTCTGCATTATCTCATCCATTTAAAGCCAATACAATTTCTACTACATTTATGGAAACAATTTAAAAGCTACATGGAAATCCAAAGATTATTGTAAGTGATAGAGATCCCATCTCCACTGGAAATTTTTGGACATAATTATTTTCTTGTCTTGGTTCTCAGTTAGCTCATAGTTCATCTTATCATACTCAATATGATGGGAAAACTGAGATAGTAAACAAATGTTTGGAAGGATATCTTTTTTTCTTTGTATCTAATAAACAGACACATTGGGTCAAATGGTTGCATCTTACTAAATGGCGGTATAAGACTTCCTTCCATACTTGAACAAAAATGACCCCATTTATGGCACTTTATGGATATCACCCACCATCCATCACATCATATTTAAGAGAAACTTTTAAGGTTCAAGTAGTGGAAGATCACATTTGAGAATCAGCAAATGTTCTCCAACTCTTAAAGGATAACCTCACCTTGGCACAGAATAGACTGAAACAGCGGGCAGATCAACATTGTAGTGAAAGAAGTTTTGATGTAGGTGATTGGGTATTCCTATGGTTACAACCATATAAACAAATGTCCCTCAAGCAAGCTAAGAAGGATAATAAATTATGACCAAAGTATTATGGTCCATACAAGGTGTTTCAAAAGATAGGTACAATGGCATACAAATTGGAGCTTCCTACAGCTTCTCGAGTGCACCCAATTTTCCATGTTTCATGCTTAAAGAAGGTTATAGGTGACAAAATCCCAGTTCAAACAATATTGCCAAAACTTGATGAGGAAGGAAATATCAAATTGGAACTTGAAGAAATTAAAGAAACAAGAACTCAATAGCTATGAAATCGATCAATTTTAGAGTATCTCATCAAGTGGAAGAACTTACCTGTTGAAGATTCCATATGGGATGATCAGAATTTTTTACAAAAGCATCTAGAACTACTTAAGCGTTGAGGACAACACATTTTTGAAGGAGATGGGCATGTTAGGTCCCTATAATACAAGTGATTACCCCATTACCTTTGTCATTGTATCCCTTATTGTCATTGTTGTGACGCTATTGTCCCCATATTGTTATTATTGTGCACCCCAAAAGCCCACTATTGTTATTTCTGTGGCCTTATATTATTATGGTTAGGTTGGCTTCGGTTATATTGTGACCCCTTAGACTCCTATATATAGAAAGGAGGTTTTGTCATTTGAATCATCAAAGAATGATTCATTTGTGTAATGTAAAGGAGGTTGCCCCCTCAAAGAGGCTTATTTTGAAGGCGTTAATCTCTCTTCTCTATCTTTTTGTGAGCTAGTTTCATCACATAGAACATTGGTAGCAATGTAAGTGACATCAGTTATACAATAGGTCATTTTCCTTGAGATGGAATTGATATTCCTGTTTCTAACATATGGATCACCAAGATGGTGCAACATTGTCAGAAGACCCCTTCATGCAAAAGTATGAATCAAGCTCGAACATGCATTTTTGAAATATTACGAACTTATTAGAGTTTGAAGTGAAATTCTCAATTTGCTAATGAGTTTAAGGCTAGATCATTAAAAATGGAAAAGACATTACTAGCAAACCTTTTTCATGCTAAAATAAATGATAAACCCTTGAAAACATATAGCACATTAGATCCAAGCATAAAATAGGTGACAAATGAAAATGCCTTTGGTTTTGAAAACATAAATTAATATTCTTTAATTAAACCCTAGATTGAAATAAAACCCAAAAAGAGGGGAATTTGTTTTGGATGTTTTTTTATTTTTGGTTAAGATAAGTGATAAAGTGCCTTTGGGGATATGGAGTCTCTAAGCAGAGATACAAGTGAGATCTAGGGCTTAAGGTGAGATATTGTTGATGGAAACTAAAGGATTGGCCCTCCATCATTATATGGGGTTACTAGCTCATCTACAAGGATGGATGGGGGATTGGTCCATGTAGAATCCTCTCCAAGTGCATCAAGGTGATCTTAAAGAAGAGGGAAGAATCATTGGATGCCCTAAGTTAATGTAATGATGCAAAAATTCTATTGTCAAAGGTGAATGTAAGAGATCTATACCTTAGCATTCCCTTCCAAGTGGAGCATGGTTCCCTACTCTGGCCTTGATATAGCTTGGTCTTGTAGCAAACCTACAAAAATTTCCTACTCTATGCATTAAGAAAAATCGAAAAACCACTAAGACAATATGCTCAATATCTCTTAAGTTAGCTCTTTTATTTACCTCAAACCAATGTATATCAACCTTAGACCCCAATATATGAAGTTCCAAGAGGGATCAACTTTCTTAAGGTGTAATTTCTTTTATTATTTAATTGCATCACGTATTGATTCCTCGATATTCTATGATTAAGTGATTACACTTTAAGAAGTATCATCCCTTTTGATACTTGATATATATGGGTTCAACATGGACATATGTTGGGTTGATTTATTAGATATGGTCCTATACATACATACATACATACATAATTTATTTTGTTAAGTGACAATTCCGCCCCTTATTGGGCTATAGAGAACCTTGCTACTCTTGATGCAATCAACTATGAATAAATTCCAATATTTTTTGTTCATTTCCAAATAAAATAAAAAGTCATGTTTGTGAATGTTTTCTTTTCAACCATAAGCATACATATTTTATATTAAAAGTTGTTCTTAGGGGTGCCATAATATAACAAGAAGAGATATTTTATGAGTCTCGCTAAGCAGTATAGTCTTGTTTTCTAGCTTGATGTCTAGCCAAAACCCATTGAAGAAATTTATTATACTATGACTTCTACATGTATCCAACCTCAAATACTAGTCTAAAATCAGACAAAAGTTAATCTCCATGAAAACTAACAACGGAATTGAAGTACATATAGCATTAGAAAGGGAACATGTGTCTGGAAAGGGAGCATTATGGTTCAAATCAGGAACCATTACATTATAATAACTAACAAAGCTACCATAACAAGATACCAACCTATTTTGATCCAGGCCTTGTTAGAGATGTAAGTGAATTTTGTATATAGCTTGTTGTTCTACTAGAACCTCCATAATCAATAGAAGCTTAATCATTTTTCTAACTTCACTAATAACTCATGAACATAAATAAACCTTAGTTATTTTTTTATTAAAAACTAACTATACTTTTTTGTTTTCTATTTCCATGACCAACTCACTATCAAAAGTAAATCTTTAAGTAAATCTTTCATATTATTATAAGTAAATCATTCACATTATTATTATTGTCATGTATTAAATTCAATAGTTTTTATATTTCTTTCCAGTTCTAAGCCAAAATCATAAATATAAATAAAATTGGCTTGAATTCTTTTTTATTCTATAGCCCATTTGTATTTTTTTAAATTTTAATGTAATAAGATTTTCTTATTCTTTAACATAATATTACCTAAGTAACATAACATCTCCCAATACCTCAAAAACTCAATAAATAAAATGAGGTATTTTCCTTACATAAAGGAAGAGGATCTTAAATACGTAGTGCAGTAACATCTAGGTTCAGTTCAATTGGTCAGTTCCTTTGGCCAAAGCATCTAGCTAATGAAAAGACAAGGGATCTATTAGTCTAACCTAACTTAAACCTACCTTTTAAAAATCTGTTCCAATTTTTTATACGGATTAAAATTATACAAAGAAAAATGCTCTGATTTCTGTCGTGTAATGTAAAGGAGGTTGCCCCCTCAAAGAGGCTTATTTTGAAGGCGTTAATCTCTCTTCTCTATCTTTTTGTGAGCTAGTTTCATCACATAGAACATTGGTAGCAATGTAAGTGACATCAGTTATACAATAGGTCATTTTCCTTGAGATGGAATTGATATTCCTGTTTCTAACATATGGATCACCAAGATGGTGCAACATTGTCAGAAGACCCCTTCATGCAAAAGTATGAATCAAGCTCGAACATGCATTTTTGAAATATTACGAACTTATTAGAGTTTGAAGTGAAATTCTCAATTTGCTAATGAGTTTAAGGCTAGATCATTAAAAATGGAAAAGACATTACTAGCAAACCTTTTTCATGCTAAAATAAATGATAAACCCTTGAAAACATATAGCACATTAGATCCAAGCATAAAATAGGTGACAAATGAAAATGCCTTTGGTTTTGAAAACATAAATTAATATTCTTTAATTAAACCCTAGATTGAAATAAAACCCAAAAAGAGGGGAATTTGTTTTGGATGTTTTTTTATTTTTGGTTAAGATAAGTGATAAAGTGCCTTTGGGGATATGGAGTCTCTAAGCAGAGATACAAGTGAGATCTAGGGCTTAAGGTGAGATATTGTTGATGGAAACTAAAGGATTGGCCCTCCATCATTATATGGGGTTACTAGCTCATCTACAAGGATGGATGGGGGATTGGTCCATGTAGAATCCTCTCCAAGTGCATCAAGGTGATCTTAAAGAAGAGGGAAGAATCATTGGATGCCCTAAGTTAATGTAATGATGCAAAAATTCTATTGTCAAAGGTGAATGTAAGAGATCTATACCTTAGCATTCCCTTCCAAGTGGAGCATGGTTCCCTACTCTGGCCTTGATATAGCTTGGTCTTGTAGCAAACCTACAAAAATTTCCTACTCTATGCATTAAGAAAAATCGAAAAACCACTAAGACAATATGCTCAATATCTCTTAAGTTAGCTCTTTTATTTACCTCAAACCAATGTATATCAACCTTAGACCCCAATATATGAAGTTCCAAGAGGGATCAACTTTCTTAAGGTGTAATTTCTTTTATTATTTAATTGCATCACGTATTGATTCCTCGATATTCTATGATTAAGTGATTACACTTTAAGAAGTATCATCCCTTTTGATACTTGATATATATGGGTTCAACATGGACATATGTTGGGTTGATTTATTAGATATGGTCCTATACATACATACATACATACATAATTTATTTTGTTAAGTGACAATTCCGCCCCTTATTGGGCTATAGAGAACCTTGCTACTCTTGATGCAATCAACTATGAATAAATTCCAATATTTTTTGTTCATTTCCAAATAAAATAAAAAGTCATGTTTGTGAATGTTTTCTTTTCAACCATAAGCATACATATTTTATATTAAAAGTTGTTCTTAGGGGTGCCATAATATAACAAGAAGAGATATTTTATGAGTCTCGCTAAGCAGTATAGTCTTGTTTTCTAGCTTGATGTCTAGCCAAAACCCATTGAAGAAATTTATTATACTATGACTTCTACATGTATCCAACCTCAAATACTAGTCTAAAATCAGACAAAAGTTAATCTCCATGAAAACTAACAACGGAATTGAAGTACATATAGCATTAGAAAGGGAACATGTGTCTGGAAAGGGAGCATTATGGTTCAAATCAGGAACCATTACATTATAATAACTAACAAAGCTACCATAACAAGATACCAACCTATTTTGATCCAGGCCTTGTTAGAGATGTAAGTGAATTTTGTATATAGCTTGTTGTTCTACTAGAACCTCCATAATCAATAGAAGCTTAATCATTTTTCTAACTTCACTAATAACTCATGAACATAAATAAACCTTAGTTATTTTTTTATTAAAAACTAACTATACTTTTTTGTTTTCTATTTCCATGACCAACTCACTATCAAAAGTAAATCTTTAAGTAAATCTTTCATATTATTATAAGTAAATCATTCACATTATTATTATTGTCATGTATTAAATTCAATAGTTTTTATATTTCTTTCCAGTTCTAAGCCAAAATCATAAATATAAATAAAATTGGCTTGAATTCTTTTTTATTCTATAGCCCATTTGTATTTTTTTAAATTTTAATGTAATAAGATTTTCTTATTCTTTAACATAATATTACCTAAGTAACATAACATCTCCCAATACCTCAAAAACTCAATAAATAAAATGAGGTATTTTCCTTACATAAAGGAAGAGGATCTTAAATACGTAGTGCAGTAACATCTAGGTTCAGTTCAATTGGTCAGTTCCTTTGGCCAAAGCATCTAGCTAATGAAAAGACAAGGGATCTATTAGTCTAACCTAACTTAAACCTACCTTTTAAAAATCTGTTCCAATTTTTTATACGGATTAAAATTATACAAAGAAAAATGCTCTGATTTCTGTCGTTAAATGTTAAATATTACTACACGTTAAATATATTTTTATGGTCGATTTCTGTGCTTCAGCATATTACATTATATATATCAACGCCTGTGAAGTCCATAGGTTTCTACCATTTGCATGCCTCAAGCAACTACGTAATTATTGTCTCCTTCCTCATTTCAAACGGACTGTCGAGTGTTGCTGCAAAATGAATATAAAAAGTAAATGAGAATCACAGACAAGGTAGAGATGGATAATGAATATCTTAGACCAGTAACAATGGAGAATGAATATATTCAAACCCCACAATGTACATGGACTTCTCCTTTCTCTCGGTTTGGCATTGATTGGCATCTGACAGTAGTGAGAGAGATTTAGTTCAAGAGACCACTCTGTGATTACATTATCTGCATCTTAACCACGGAAAGCTGAATTGGGTTTTGTAATGGTTGTTTCTGTAGACACATCCTCAAGCAGCAGAAATGATGGAGATGCGGAACATATATCATCTTGGAATGCAGTGGCAGATTCGGTGAATGTCATTGAGAGTGAAGAAGAGAATCGTACAGAAGAAAATTTCGATGACCAGTCCTCCATCGAGGAGGTGGCTCTCACTGTGCCTACAACAGACGATCCCCGCATTCCCATGCTAACTTTCAGGATGTGGGTCCACGGAATTATGTCTTGCGTTCTCCTCTCGTTTCTAAATCAGTTCTTTTGGGACAGAAGGGAGCCCCTCACGATTACTGCAATCGCTGCTCAGATTGTAGTCCTCCCTCTACTTGGTTAATGGCAGCATCCATAATGATTAAAAAAAATTTGCAGGGAGCAAATGGGAGTTTTCGCTGAATCCGGGACCATTCAATACAAAGGAACTGTATAAGAAATTCACATTGTCAATGCTGTCAAAATTTTCAACAAGAAGAACCTGAGCTTTTTCGTTTCTTTACTCGTTGTCATGACAACCTATGTGAGGCTTAGACCATTTCTGCTCTAGATTTCTGCATAGGTTTAAATTCGTTGTTTTTTGCAATATTTCTTACCGTTTTATATATATGCAGATTTTGGGGTTTGGATGGGCAGGGGTCTTTAGAAAATATCTAATGGAGCCTGCTGCTATGTGGTGGCCGACAAATCCTTGTTCAGGTTTCTCTGTTCAAGCAAGTACTCTCATTTCATTTGAATAAATGAAAATTTGCACTCTCTTTATGTGTGAGTTTTTCGAGATGTTGGATGAGTTTTGTGTCATTTCTTACAGGTATATAAGTGTTTTTAAGAGAAGAGTTGCTGGTTCTTTGTGGTGTATTATACTGTGCAAAATTGTTAGAGATCAAGATCAAACTTTGAATCGTCTTAGCTTACTAATTGGATGAATCATATTAGACAACCGATCTAGACTTGTAGGAATATTTTTGCTTGATTGTATAGGCCCTTTGTAATTATCAAATATGGATATGATTGATAGAAGAAGATGTCTTCAAATGTAGTGGCCAGTAGAAACAAGTGATAAACAATAGAATATCCAGGAGGGAGCAAAACGTAAAAAAGGGAAAATTGTCATCTATATGGTTTTTAAGGGTCTACAGTGGAACCCGGAATGTAAGGGAATTAGAAAAATCTAGGAAAATGTAACCTGTTTTTCCTTAATGAAAGTGTCTGAGCTTTTTCTTCTGAGAAAAATATAAGTTCCTAAATGGAATGAAAAGTTTTATTTTGAGTTTGAGTATTAAGAATATGATTCACCTTACCCATTTTTGTGTCAAAGTTTCAATTTTATAACAAGATTTATGGTGAATGAAAAGTTTTATTTTGAGCTTGAGTATTAGGAATATGATTCACCTTACCTATTTTTGTGTCAAAGTTTCAAGTCTATAAGAAGATTTATGGTGAGGACAAATCTTGCATAAGTCTTGTTATAGACTTAAAACTTCTACACAAAAATGTTAGGGTGGATCATTTGGCTACGGTGGATCATTTGCTACTATAAATCATATTCAAAATACTCGAACTCATGATTCTCATTACGGAAATCGTCAAACACTCAGCGTTATTCTGTTTCAATTGTTTTCGTTGCACAGCGCTTCATGAGAAAGAGGAGAGGCCCAAAGGATCCCTTACACGAAACCAATTTTTCATGATAGCCATTTCATGTAGTTTTGCATATTACGTAATCCTTGGCTACCTTTTTCCAATAGTGTCATCCGTGGCATGGATCTGTTGGATCTTTCCAAAGTCTATTTTTGCACAACAATCAGGTTCAGGATTAAATGGTCTTGGCATCGGTGTCATAGCAATAGACCGGTCCACCATTTCTTCTTACCTGTGAAGCACTCTTGTCAGTCCTTGGTTTGCAATAGCCAATGTGGGTGTCGGCTTTGCGCTTTTAATGTATGTAATAATGCCACTAGCATACTGGCACAACTTGTATGATGCAAAAACATTCCCAATCTTTTCTCAGAGCCTGTTCACCTCCAGTCGCCAAACTTACAACATCTCCAAAATCGGTGATTCGAACTTCCGTCTCGACCTTGAAGCTTACGAGAACTTGGGAACATTGCATCTTAGTACTGTCTTTTCTGTTAGGTATAGCGTTGGGTTCGCTGTGTTAACTGCCACAGTGGTTCACGTACTCGTGCTTCATGGAAAGTATGTTACCAGTCCTGAATTCATCCGATTTTCGTAGATGCAGAAGCATTCAGAATGAAAATAATGGGTTATAATTTGATGTAGGGAAATTTGGCATCTTAGCCTTTCTGCTTTCAGAGATCCCCAAGTAGATGTGCACACCAGACTAATGAGAATGTACAAGCAAATGCTAGAATTATGGTTCACTAGAAATCTTGTCGGCATTATAGCATTAGCGATTTTCTCATGCGAATATTACAGTGAACTTCTTCAATTACCGTGGTGGGGAGTAATACTTGCATGTGGCATTGCATTCTTCTTCACATTACCCATTGGTGTTATTACTGCAACTACCAATCAGGTAAGTCTATGCTTCATTCATGGAAATTGACCTTTTTCGTCAAGAAAAATCATGTCGAGAACACTATATCATCTATCTTGTATGAAAGTAAATCTTGGATTGTGTTGGGCATTGGCAGAGGCCGGGTCTGAACATCATCACAGAGTACATGATAGGTTATATTTATCCAAGTAGACCAGTTCCAAACGTTTGCTTCAAGGCGCATGGATATGTAAGCATGATCCTCACAAAGAATGAAACTGAAAAGTGGAGCAAAGTTTTCTCTTCTCAATACTCTGAAAGACTAAATAGGTTACATTGTAAACATCAATATAAATCACAGAAGTAAAACTCGACACCTATGGAGTAGAACTCGAGTAGAACTCAAGTAAGACTAAACTGCTTATGACACCTAGCAAAGAACAAATCAATTAAGATGACACCTAACCAACAACTAACTAACAGTCAGATTAATATCTCAACATCCCCTCCTACTCTCAACTATTAAATGTAGTGACATACAATGCCAAGTTGTTTTATTTGAAATTCAAATACATTCATGCCCAATGGCTTTGTGAAAAAGTCTACTAGCTGATCTTTCAAACTAGAGAAAGAATGTACCCTGTGATCCAAGTGGATCTCCAGACACCAATGACATGGAAAAGACTCAAAATTCAAAGTGGCAGAAAGTCAGTTAAATTGACATCAGATCGAAGTGCTCATCGCCGTGATTCCAAAGGTGTGAACGACACTCCAATCTGAGTTCGGATGTGTAAGATAGAGGTAGTCAAAGTTTTGGTTGACTTTTGCTAACTTGGTAGGCTTAATGGAGACACAATTTGGAAGTTTTCCGGCGGACAAAATCCGACCAACTCTCGCCGAATTTCGGGCGATATTGTTGCCTCATTAAACAGTCTCCTTCGGTCCAAATTTTGAATTTTCAAAAACGGCCATATTGTTTTATAACTAAAAAAAATTATTAAAAAAAGGGGGTGGTGGGCCATCAACCCCACCATCCCAATACTTATCATATATGTAATATTGGAGGGGTAGGCCACTACCCCCGACCCCTCCTCCCATACTTGGCATAACCCGTGATTTTTGGACAGGCTAGACTCGTTACACACATGGAGGAGTAAATGTGGGCCGACCCTTGGGGCATGTACCCAACCTCAACAATCACCCATCATTATATATGGGACACCATGGAGCAGGCGACAGGTGAGGTGGGCAGGCCACCCGAGCTGGGTGGGCCACCCGAGGTGGGCGGGCCACCCGAGGTGGGCGGGCCACCCAAGGCGGGCCCAGCCCGATCTCCCTTTTAAAATAGATTCCATTGTGGAAAATGAGAGGGGGTGGGTTTTGACCGCCCGACGCTCTCCAAAAGAATTGGATCTTCAACCATTCCGCCCAATGGAATTTTGGAAAAATCAGCCAACCTTCGGATATTTAAAACTCAGTTGCTAGGGCAGGAGGAGCACACACATAGTTTGAGGCATATTAATTTTGAAGGCGGTAGAACCATGAAAAGTGTAGAGAGAGGGACAGACCCATGATTTGAGCAATTTCTCCAGGGGGCCAAATTTTCACTTCATCAGATTTCGACAAATTGTATATGGTTTCAGCATTTCTCGATGCTAAGAACTGAATGGTGTTGTCCGTTTCTCCAAAAAAGTTATGCATTTTTTGCCCATTTTCCAAAATGGAGGTATAAGGCTCCTTTTTGTAAATGATGATTGTACTCTTCTTTGTCATGCCACTTAATTAATGAAGGCCTCCCCATTGATCGAGTCAGGCTCGGAGACGTAGTCCAAATTGGACGAACTCCGTTATCATGTCTCTTGTCTTCTTTCATGTTTTTATGTGTTTCTCCTCTTCTCTCATGTGGACATTAAATTTCTATGTTTAAGCTACAATTTATGGATGTAATTATTTAATACATCTATAAGCTAAAGATCCTAGATCAAGTAGTACTAGAGCAGGTCTTTGTACATGTGAATCACATGTTTATATGCTAACAAGAAATAGGATGCGAAGATGTGAAATGAAACTAAAGCCTTTCGATCCCAAAGCGGGGTGTGCACATCGAAGGAGAAACATGGTAGACGAGGAGGAGCTCAATTTCCGCAAAAAAAATCTATACAATGGTAGAAAATGTTGGTGAGTTGCTTTCAAGGCTAGAGAAAGCATAAGGGAAAAGGCAGAAGAACAAGGTTCACTGCATGGAAATGGTGAGCCCCCTCCTTCTCCTTCCACGAGTGAAAGTTCTTCTTGCTCTCATCACCATCATCATAGAAATTCAAGGGATGCATCTAAGAAACCTTTCTTTAAATTAGATGTTAAATTTAATCTTCCCATGTTTAATGGTGAATGTAATGTAGAAAAGTTTGGTAACTGGATAAGGGAGATCGAAATCTACTACAGGATTTAGCAGATCAAAGAGGACAAGGCAAAGATTTAGCTGGCCTCTCTTCAGGTAAGTAGCACCGCTCTCATCTGGTGGGAGAGAAAATTGCGAAGAAATAAGAGTGTGGGTAATCTTTTTTCCTCATGGCCTAGTTTCATTTCTACATTAAAGGAACAATTTTATCCATTGGGTTATAAGCAAAAATCCTTAATGGATTGGAAATACTTAAGGCGAGGTAGAGGTCAGGATGTTCAAAGCTTTACAGAGCAGTTTATAAAACAGGTACTTCATTTGGGAATTTCACTTGACTCACCTAAAGTAGTAATTATGTATATTGGATGATTACATAGTTACATTAGACATCCATTATTATTGTTTGAACCAACTACTATTGACTCGACTAATGTAAAGACCATCCATCTTGAGAACATGGGGAAAAACATAAAGAGATGATCATTTCAAGAAACTACCTTTCAAACCTACAAATGGCAAACACAAAGTGAAAGGAAAGGGAAAGGAGAAGAGAATGACATCAACCAAGAAACATGAAGGAGAAAGGCCTTATTGCACTCATTGCAAAAAGGAAGGTCATGACGACGATCATTGTTGGAAACTGTACTTGGAAAAGAGACCAAAGAAGTATGGAGGAAAAGGAAAGTAGAAGACAATGGCAACTGTGTAGCGAGACCTTGGATCCAATTCCGGAGATGAAGCATTGGTCACAACAGTAGGAACAAAAGGTACTCTTACACCTCATGTTAATTCTGAATCGCATGAAGGAACTAGTTCAATAGATGAGTCTCTTCGTAATGAATGAAAGAGGATTGAGCTATTTGATATTAGAGTTATCATAAATCATACAAAAGTGGAAACTCTATTTGATACCAGATCGCAAGAAAACTTAACTTCAGAGTCCTTGGTAAAGAAGCTAGGCTTAGAAACCAAACCACGTCCAAAACCTTACCCACTTGGATGGATACATGATAAAACAAAATTGAATGTAAGTAAGTAGTGCAAGGTTAAATTTGTGATCGCTTCTAGGTTAGTGGATGAGGTAGAACTTGAATTGATACCATTGGATATCTATGACATGGTGTTATGGAGTCGATATCTATATGATAGAAAGGCAATCTTCTTCCGTCATGAAAACAAATACCAAATCACAAAAGATGGGGTAGAATATATTGTAAGATCTCATCAAACTAAAATCAATACCAGCCTTGTAAGTGCAGGACCAATGAAGAGGTTCGTGAATTTCAGAAAGGGTTGCATGCTTATGATTGTAAGGGGGAAAGATGCAGAATTATTCAATGCTTTCGAGGGTTGTTATTATGTGCATGAAAAGGAATTATGTGAATTAATTTCTAACTATGATGAGATGCTTCAGGAACCAAGGGGATTACCTCCTACGAGGCAAATCCAACATGAGATCCATTTATAGCATGATGCTCCTTTACCAAATATTGGCATGTACAAGATGTCGACAATTGAGATAGAGGAGATCAAAAAGCAGGTGCAGGAACTATTGAACCAAGGTGTCATCGAACAAAGCACTTCTCCGTGCGACTCAACAATTGTCTTAGTGCCGAAGAAATATAGCACATGGAGGATGTGTGTAGATTACCGAGCACTAAACAAAATCATGGTGAAAAATCGTTACCCTCTTCCCCACATAGATGATTTATTAGATCAGTTAGAGAATGCTATCTATTTCACCAAATTGGATTTGCATAGTGGTTATCACCGGGTCTGAATTGCAGAGCAGGATGTGTGGAAAATTGCCTTCAAGACCAAACAGGGGTTCTTTGAATGGATGGTGATGCCATTCAGACTTTGCAATGCTCCAACCACTTTCATGAGGGTCATGAATGATCTCTTTAGGCATTTGGTTGATGAATTTGTTCTTGTATATCTAGATGATATTCTTGTCTTTAGTAAAAGTTGGAATGAACATGTATGCCATGTGAAGAAAGTGCTTGATGTATTGAAAAAAAAACTCTATGTAAAATTGTCAAAGCGTGAGTTTGGGAAAACCTCTTTAGTTTACCTAGGTCATATTGTTGGTCATGGTCAGCAAAAAATTGATCCTTCTAAAGTTGAAGCAATTGTAAATTGGCCTAAGCCTACTAGTGTAACCGAGGTTTGTAGATTTTTAGGTGCAATATAGTATTGGAGGAGATTTATTGCCAATTTCTCTATTATTGCAACACCTTTACACACATTGACAAGTGTAAGGAACATATTTCAGTGGGGAGGAAAGTAGTATAAGTGCTTCGAAACGTTGAAAGAAAAAATTAGCACCGCACTGGTCTTGGCCTTACCAGATCTCCAAGAGCCATTCGAGATCGAGACAAATGCCAATGGATATGCCATGGGAGATGTACTGATGCAGAAAAAGACACTGATATGTTACCTTCTAGAGAAGTTCTCTCTGGCTGTGATAAACTGTCCCACTTATGACAAGGAGTTATATGCCTTGGTCCAAAGTGTGGAAAAGTGGAAACATTACCTGATTGGCAAGGAGACCATCATCCATACGGATCATCAGCCCTTGCAGTATCTTCAGTCACAAACCAAGTTGCAGCAATCTCGTCATTTCATGTGGATGGGTTTTCTTCAGCAGTTTCATCTGGTAATAAAGTATAAGAAGGGAACTAGCAACAAAGTGGCAGATATGCTATCTCGCCCTCCTAATTCTTCTTCCATTGTTTTTCATAATGCTTCGTTATCTTTTGAAAGTTATGTTAAACAATTTGCTAACGATGATGACTTTAAGGAGATTTATCAAAAACTGACCATGGTTCACAAGTGGACAACTATCACTTGTAGGGGAGACTGTTGTATCACCTTGGCAAATTGTGCATACCCACAGGGGAAAGGGTACATGTAATCTGGGAGGCCCACACCTCCCTTGTGTCTCTTCATTTTTCTATTGAAAAAACTTTGTGTCATGTACAAAAAATTTGTTTTTGGCCTCATATGAAGAAAATTGTGACTCACTATGTAAAGGGATGTGTGATGTGTTCTGTTTCAAAGCCCTCTAATAAAAAAACTCGAGCTCTATACACCACTCCCTATTCCGATTCATCCATGGGAAAGTGTGTCGATGGATTTTGTATGAGGTTTTCCTTTGTCTAGGAAAAGTCACGACTATTTGTATGTCATCGTTGACCATTTTAGTAAGATGTGTATTTTAATGCCTTGTAAAAAGCAAATCACTACAGAGCAGATTGCTTATCTTTTCTTTAAGCATGTTTGGGTCCATTTTTGGGTTGGCCACAACATTTGTGTCAGATCAGTACTATCGCTTTCTCGGAGAGTTTGGACCAGCTTCTAGAAGATGATGGACACCAAGTTGAAAAGAAGCACATGATTTCATCCATGGACTAATGGACAGATAGAGGTTGTGAACCGCACCGTGGTACACTTCTTGCGAGGCTATTGTGGGAAACATCCTAGGTTGTGGGATGAGCATCTTCCATATGTGCAGCATTCCTACAATTGAGCAATGCACTCATATACACATTGTTCACCATTTGAGACATGTTTTGGCTACCTACCCAAAGATCCTTTTGATATGGTATCTGGAAGGGAAGATGACTCTAGTGGACGTGATGATAGGGACAAAGTGCATCAGTTTATTTAGTAGATCCAGTTGATTCACCAAGCAGTGCAGGAGCAGTTGGAGAAAAGTCAAGCCCGGTATAGGGCTCGACATGACAAACACCGAGTCCACCATCAATTTCAAGTGGGTGAGAAAGTGTGGATCCATATCAGCAAGGACATGATGAAGGGGCAAGGGAAGAAGTTGTGACCAATCCAGTATGGTCCATTCACCTTATTGGAGAAGATTGGAAACAATGCCTTCTATCCCAATTTGTTGACATATATGCAAATGTACTCCATAGTGAATGTGGAAAACTTAAAGTTGTATGAGCTACTATTGGTTATGGACACTGAAGAGGTCGGCATAGTTCCTACAATTGATGACTTTGCACCAGAGTATCTCAATGAGTTACCTAAAGATGTCATCTTGACAGAAGAACCATGACTTCACGACAGGGAGATGTGGAATATCTTCAAGTTGGTTTCAAAGGGATGCACCCTAGCAAGGAAAAATGGCTAGAAAAAGAGAGAGTGAGGGAAAAATTCCCTCACTTTCCAATTGACTAATAAATCTTTTGGTAGTCCAAAAGTTCCTCAATGGGGAGGATTGATCCAGGCAGATGTCTAGACACTAGTGGCATGGAAAAGGCTCAAAATTCAAAGTGGCAGAAAGTCGATTAACTTTACATCAGATCGAAGTGCTCGTTACCCTAATTCCAACAGTGTGAACGACACTCCAATCCAAGTTTGGATGAGGAAGATAGAGGCAGTCAAAGTTTTGTTAGAGTTTTGTTGATTGGGCGAGCTTAACGGAGACATAATCTGGAAGTTTTCTAGTGGGTGAAATTGTTTCCTCGTTAAATTGTCTCCTTTGGTCCAAATTCTGAATTTTCAAAAATGACCATATTGTTTTATATCTAAAAAAAATATTAAAAAAGCTGGGTGGCGGGCCATCAACCCCGCCACCCCAATCCTTATCATATATGTAATATTCAAGGGGCAGTCCACTACCCCTAGCCCCTCCCCCCACACTTGGCATACCTTGTGATTCTTCAGCAGGCCGGAACCATTACACACACGTAGCAGTAAATGTGGGCCGATCCTTGGGGCACGGACCCAACCTCAACAACCGCCCATGATTATATACGGGCCACCATGGAGCAGGTGATAAATGAGGTGGGTGTGCCACCTAAGATAGGCCAAACCCGAACTCCCTTTTAAAATAGATTATGTTGTGTAAAATGGGAGGGGGTGAGGTTTGACCCCCTGACCCCCTCCACAATAATTGGATCTTCAACAATTCCTCCCAACGGAATTTTGGAAAAGTCCACCAACCTTTGGATATTTAAAACTCAATTCACCAATGTTCCCAGGACAAAAGTAGCACACACATAATTCGAGGCATATTAATTTTGCAGGTGGTAGAACCATGAGTAGTGCAGAGAGGGGGGTGGAACCATGATCTGAGGAATTTCCCAAGGGCGGCAGATTTTCACTTTGTCAGATTTCAACAAATTTTATATGGTTTCAGCATTTCTCGACGACACGAACTCAATGGTGCTCTCCATTTCTCCAACACAGTTCTGCAATTTTCGGGCATTTTCTAGGATGGAGGTATAAGACTCCTTTTTTAAATGATGATTGTACTCTTCTTTCTCATGCCACTTAATGAATGAAGGCCTCCCCATTGATTGAGCAGGGCCTAGAGACATAGTCCAAACTCGACGAACTCTGTTATCAAGTCTCATCTTCTTTCATGTTTTTATGCATTTCACCTCTTATCTCATGTGTACATTAAATTTCTATGTTTAAGCTACAATTTATGCATGTAACTCTTTAATACATCTATAAGCTAAAGATCCTCGATCACTATGTCCCCATCATTGACAAGCTCCAGGATGGAATGAAAACGAGTGTCAATGTGCTTGCTCTTTTTGTGGAATACATGATTTTTTAATAAGGTAATAGCTGAACTATTATCACAATAGATTGGATTTGTCTCCTTCTGAATATTTGAAATATCTTTCAAAAATCTTCTTAACCACACAGCTTGACAAGATGCTGAATGTGCTATTACATATTCTACGTCTGCAGAAGATATTGAAATCATTGACTGTTTCTTGGATGCCCATGAAATCAAATTGGTTCCAAGGTGACAAGCATACCTTGAGGTAATTTTTCGATCATCTAAACTGCGTGCATAATCACTATGTATATAACCCGAAAGTGAACAATTTTTAGAATGTGTATAAAACAAACAATAATCTATTATTGTGGAAATATACCTTAAGATGGTTTTTGCAACCTTCCAATGAGAAATCTTAGGTGACTCATAAACGTGGAGACAAAACTTACTGAAAACATAATATCAGGTCTAGTTGAAGAGAGATATAACAAGCTACCAACTAGACTTTTATATAGTGTGGATTCAACTGGTGGTGCTACATCTTCTTTCCTTAGTTTTGTGCCTTTAGTAGTTGGTGTATCTACAGATTCGCAATTGGTCATTCTAAACTTTTTGATGATATCACTGGCATATTTTTGATGACCGACAAAGATTCCCTTAGTACATTGGTGAATTTCAATGCCTAAGAAGTATTGCATGACTCCTAGATCTGTCATATCAAACTCTTTTTGCATTGCTTCTTTGAAATCTTCTAACATCATATTTCCTATATAAAGAAGATCATCTACATAATGGCATCCATTCTGAATTTTACCTTCATGCATTTTGGTATACAAAGTTGGCTCATGATTGCTTCTGAATAAACCAGTTTTGATGAGATAGGTGTCAATGCGACTATACCAAGATCTGGGCACTTGTTCCAAACCATACAAGGTTTTCTTCAATTTCTATACCTTATGCTCCTGTCTTGGAACTTCAAAACTAGGAGGTTGATCTACATAAACCTGTTCCTGCAATTTACCACTTAGGAAAGAAAATTTTACATCAAGATGATAGACGTTCAATTTGTGTTGAGCTGTTGTGGACAAAATGGTTATGATAGTGTCTAACATTGCTACTGGAGCAATGATTTCACCATAGTCAACACCAAATTGTTGTGAGAATCCTTTGGCAACCATCCTTGCCTTATGTTTCTCAATATCTCCTTTTTCATTTAGCTCGGTCTTATATACCCATTTTACACCAATTGTGGTTTTTTATCTTGGAAGATCAACTAATTCCCAAGTCTGATTCTTCTATATTGCAACAATTTCTTGGTTCATTGCTTCTACCCAATTCTTTTCTTTAAATTCTTCTTCAAAATGAGTTGGTTTAGATGAAAGAAATGCAAACATATTATTTTGGTCAAATTCATGCTCATGCTCATATATTTCCCTCATGCTTCTTGTTTTCTGATTGTCTTCTGAAGATGTTGAATCAATAGTGGACTCACTGCCTAAAGATGTACCATTTTCAGAATCGTATGGCTCTTCTTCAACCTGCAATCTAGGTGGATGTGGTGGATAGAAAGGTTGACTTGAAGCATCATCAACTTGATCAGACCAAGATTTATTTTCAAAAAAATTACATCTCTGCTTAAAACAAACTTCTTTGTAAGTGGATTATAAAGTCTCTAGGCCATTGACTGCTCACTATAGCCTATGAAAACACATATTTCACTCCTATCATCAAGCTTCTGAGGAACATGTGAAAAAGCTATTGATCCAAAAATTCTGAAGTGAGATACATTTACCTTTCTACCATCCAAAGCTTCTTGAGGTATTGTATCTTGGAGAGTGGTTTTTGGAGATATGTTGAGAACATACATTGCTGTGGAAACTGCTTCTACCCAATAATTGTTTGATAACATCATCTCACGAAGCATACATCTAGCCATGTTCATGATTGACTGAATTTTGCTTTCTGCTACTCCATTATTTTTTAGAGTATACCTTGTTCTATTCTGAATTATGACTCATTTCTATTGACAAAATGCTTTGAATTGAATGGAGTTGTACTCTCCTCCTCTGTCGGATTTGAGTACTTTCAAAAGTTTTCCACTTTGCTTTTATTCTTTTGCTTTGAATTCTTTGAACCTTGAGAATGTATTTGATTTTTTTTTTTCAGAAAATACACCCATGTCTTCTTGCTATAACCATCAATGAATGTTAGAAAATAAATACTACCGCCAATAGACTATGGGAAGGCCACATATATCTGAATGTACAAGCTCTAAAGGCTCTTTTTCTCTAGAGGAATATGTGGGAAATCTCTCTCTTTTAGGCTTTGACAGAACACAAATTTCACAATTACAATCTTTCTCATTCATAGAAGGGAGACCAATGATTATTAATTGATTCTAAAGTTGACTTAGACTTTTGAATGGTATGTGACCATATCTAGAATGCCATCGATGAGTCTCATCTATTCTTAACACATTGTGTACAAAAGACTGTGAAATATTTCGACTTCTAAGAGTCAAAGGAAACATCCTATTATTGGTTTTTTCAACCATAGCTATCAGTCTTCTATTAGGAGTTTTGTTATAGATATAACACGTGTTCACTTGAAATATTACATCATAACCATGTTCACCTAGTTATCCTACACTATTGAGGTTATGCTTCAGATTTGGAACATAATGAACATCAGGAATGTATTTTTGTTGATTTTGTTTAGTAAGAATAGGAACAATACATTTTCCTCCAACATTAATGCAAGAACGATCTCCAAGAGTAATTTCTGATTCTATGGAAGCATCAAGATAAGAACAAAGATTTTTGTTACATGTCATATGATTGTTGCAACCACTTTGAGTGTCTTCAGAAAAATTGCATGAAAGAAACATTGTTTCAGAGGATTCTCCTTCATTGTTGGAGAGATGGACATTGCCTCTGTGTTTATATCACTGTTTATTTTTGCATTCATTTTCATAATGCCCAAATTTCTTACAGTAATAACAATAAACATTATATTTGCTCCAAGGTTTGCTTATTTGAGTTTGATTCTGTGGAGGTCTAAACTGCTTTGCTACATGATGATGTTCTCATCTGCTTCTGCTTCGGCCTTTGCCTCGCTTATTGTTGCTTCTATATCCTCTGCCTCTAGCTCTACCAAAAGAGAGTTGCGCTTTGAAATCTTGTTCTATGGAATCTTGTGTCAAGTTGAGTCTTGTTTCATGAGCTACAAATGATCAAGTCAACTATTCTATTGAGAAAGTTGTAAGATCTTTGTATTCTAGAATGACTATTACAATCATGTCATATCTCTTAAGGACTTTCTGAACAATTTTCTCATCAGAAATGGTTTCACCAATGAGCTTGATTTGATTTACTATTCGTACAACTCTAGTCACGAAGTCATCCACATTTTCTGTGTTAGCCATCTTTAAGGTTTCAAACTGTGATCTCAATGTTTTTAATTCACTATGCTCACTATATCATTACATTGATATGAAACTTTCAAGATTTCCCAAGATTCATGTGTTGTGTATGCGCATGTTATCTTGTCAATAATAGAGTCATCTATTGAGTTTTGAATCCAACATTTGGCTCTGTTTTCTCTCTTTTAGAGTTCACTCGTTGCGTTCCTCTGATTATTAGTCATGGCCACCCGTGCTTATTGAGTTGGATCTACTTATGCAGTCTCAAGTGTATCCAAAAACTCTTGAGCTTGCAGGAATGTCGTCATTCTCAAAGACCAAAACTCATAATTTTTGCGAAACAAAATTAGGGTCTGTGGCAAAGTAATGGAAAAATCCATTCCTTTGAATGCAAAATATCCACTTTTTCTTTTAAATCTCTTTTAAATAAGCCTTAAGAAATATTTTATCTCTTTTTAAAAATAAATTAAATATATTTTCTTAAAAAAATCGATGGCCCTTTAGCAATATCACCATATTTCAAATATTATATAAGCCCCTTTAGAAAAAAACATTACTTGCACCTCATTTTTTTTAAATAAAGGAACCTTTTAAAAACTTTGAAACTCATTAACGTGAGCCTTAAAAAAAATAGGATTATATAAGAGGATCAAGAATTTTAAATAAGTTTTATTGACTTTTCATATAGAATGGTGGTTATGGACTTTTAAGGAACGAATTGATGAATTTTGTTACGTTAATGCTATGTGTGTTGAACAAGGTCTGTGTACTAACTCTTCTATCGATCAAAGGACCTCAACTCAGAAATGTGACGCACTTTCTCCTATGACTGCTCAGCGCTAGTAATGTCACTAATGCAATGGTTTTAACGCATGGAATGTGTTAATCTCCAAAAGAAATTTATTCAATCTGTTTCGCCTTTGCTTTGTTGTAGTTGGCTTCTTGGTTTTCTCTGTTGCTTCCTTGCAGGCTTCTTCAATCTTATGCTACTCTCTTAAAGAGGCTTATGCTCTCTCTTCACTCAGGTTGTTTCTCTCGCTCGGAGTCTTATGCAAACTTGTCTCTCTCTCTGTTGTTGTCAAGGAGTTTTACATGGGAAAGAATGAAACTGAAAACTGCAGCAGAGATTCATCTTCTTAATATTATGAAAGACTAAATAGGTTACATTGTAAACATCAATAATAAATCACTGAAGTAAAACTCAATACCTATGGAGTACAACTCAAGTAAGAATAAACTGCTTATGAAACCTAGTAGACAAGAAATCAATTAAGATGACACTTAACCAACAACTAACTAATGGTGAGATTAATATCTCAACAGATCCAAGCCCTCTAATTCTTGGAAGATTTTAAGCTGAGTCGTTAGATGAAAATCCCTCCTAGAGCAATGTTCTATGGACAATTATTTAACATGGAACTATTAATGTTGCAGCAAACATATCTTGTCACATAGGGAGTTAGAGTTTGATCAATCTTAAATAGATTTTTTTGAAAATTTAGGTTAATTTAGAATGGGAAATAAACCTAATAGCATTGTTTCAATGAGAGATAGATAATAGAGTCCATAACGCTCCTAATATTTGAAATTTATTTTCGCAAAACTTTTATCAAAATTTATATTTATTACAAAATTAACTAAAAGTATTACTAATGAAATTAACTAAAAGTTTAGTACAAGATTAGGGTATTCCTAGGGAAAAAATCTTGTACAACCATTATTTTTTCCTATAACTTTAGTTCAATTTCTGTACTATAACTGATTTATCCATATAATCTTTGTTGCAGATTGTGAGCACTGTGATTTCAAGGATTGTGTACTTAGGCACAGTGTGGTGGCTCAAATATTCCATTCCCAATCTTTGTGGCACCCCTCTATTGCCCTCTAATAGCCCATGGACTTATCCAATGGCTCGCATCTTCCACAACGCCTCTGTAATATGGGGATTGTTGGGACCCATAAGGATTTTTGGAATTCTTGGTGAATATGAAGCAATGGACTAGTTTTTCTTAGGAGGATCAACAACTCCAATTATAGTATGGTTGTTTCACAAGGCATACCGTGAGAAATTATGGATCAGACTTATTAATATGACTATTTTCATCGAAGCCACGAGGATGATGCCCCCTACTACAACAATCAATTATAAAAGTTGGATTTTTTTTCAACTTTGTACTCTACAGATATAAGAAAGAGTGGTGGCAACATCACAACTATGTCCTCTCTAGAGGATTGGACATAGGATTGGCATTCATGGGAGTTCTTCTCTACTTGTGCCTTGGATATGAAAATATTTCATTGAGTTTGTGGGGAAAAAACATGGACAGATGCTCTTAGGCATCATGTCCCATGGCTAAAGGCAGTGTCATGGTATTAGAATTAATGGAGAAAGCTAAACTTAGATTACTGTTATGGTGATGATAGGATTGAGACTCTAATCTTAGACCTCAGATCCTACTTTCTAGGGAGTGGTTGAAACCACCCTGATTGTGAGAAACCATATATGCACTACGTTGTTCTCTTGATTGTATATGGTGTGTAGTGTATCTATGAGTGTTTATACACTCTCTAGGTATCTCACCTAGAAAGCCATTTAATTAATAGAATATTTATTTTTATCATGCTATCCGAGCTTTAGGGTTGTTGATCCTGTAAGCTAAGTGAGAGTGCGACCGAGGCAAAATCATCTCTTGGATTGGAAGGCTAATCATGCCAATCCATAATAACTCTTCCGCATGTTTTCATTTGATCAGTCATGGCAGCTAGCTTGTGTATAGTGGCTACGATCTTCACAGACTGTGGTTTATAAGAGTACCGACTGTGTAAACGAGAGAGGGGTTGCGTGGAGGCTGGATTGTCGAAGGATTGGTATGATGGAAATAATACTGAGAGGGGGGGTGAATCAGTATTAGCAAGTCAATAATATTTCATTTCATATTTATATAGGCTACTTTAGTTAATAAAACTTGCGTGTATATGCAACTATATTTAAGGAAACTAGCGTATACCCTTCAAATTTATAACTTAGTTAATTCATCATATGTTGATCTTTAATCTATGCATTAGAACCATATAAACAGTAACTAGGTGCAGTAAAAAAAAAACAGACAATCACACATATGAACACAAGATATAAGCTAGAAACCCAATGTGGGTGAAAACAACCTGCTGCAATCATCTCTATCTTCTTTTAATAAGAAACTTCTTTTTACAATTTTTGTACTGGTGCAATCTTATACCAGTACACAGACTTCTACCTATAGAAGGCTACAACCTTCTCTCGTTCTCTAGCTTCTCCTGGATGGGAGCTACAACCCCCTAGCTCTTGTACTAGCTGATGTGTTTACTAGTACGTAGGTGCTGGCCTGCATAAGGCTACAACCTTCTCTTTTCTTCCAAGGACCACGTTTCATAAATTTTCAGACTGGATCCATCAATCAAACATCAAATATATCTACATCAATCAATCTCCTTTGCACCAACCAAGAATGAATCAATCAATCACTTCTCAGAATGTTGTAACTAGAATACAGTAACAGTAACCAGAACCCAAGCTAGAACCTAGAACACTGCAACAACAAACAGATGTAGGTAAAGCATATTTTATTAGGTATACACTACTTCAATGCGTCGAACCTGCATATATACGCCATTTTCTCAAGGCCAACCTATGTATACGCTGTTTCGATATGCAGAACCAACGTTTATACATGCCTCTGCTAAAGTGAACTTGCGTACAGATCTATAAATGATGATTTAAACTTTACAACAATTTCAAATATCAGTTATACCCAGATCATCATATTTACAGATTACAACATGCACTAGTTATTCAGATAAAAGATCAAAACCACACAAATATTCTTCTCTTCAAGCCTTAAGATCTTGACCCATCAATAGGACTTCTCCATCAAGCACTCAGGTTCATCCTTGATTCAGATCCATCTATGCACCATAACCCAATTACCTGTATTCTAGATCTTGCTCCTCATTAGATATTGAATTCATGAGTGGCTTTGCCTGATGATCTTCTCCTCCTTTTATAGTCTTAGGCCATAGTTAATACCATGATCCAAAACCACTTATAATCAATACCTTGGACAAAATACCTAGGGTCAACACTTCGGATAAGATACCTTGGACCAATACCATGGATCAAAATACCATGGACTGAATACCACTGACCAAAACTAATTTTTTCAACATGTACGCGCCTTTCCTTCTGTGAAAGTGCGTGTGTACGCTATACGCCACTTTTGGTGTGCGAACCTGCATGTACACGTGACTTATTCAATTGGGAACCTGCATGTACACCTGACTTAGTCAATTGGGAACCTGCATATACCTCTCCTTCTTCATTCTGTGAGCCTAAAATGTGATCTGTCATCTGTGTGAGTTTCCATCAAGGACAACACCTGTGTCACAGAGCCAAATCTGTATCATAATTCCAACAATCTCCCCCTTTGGACTTTATGGCAACCCCAAGTCACTCTCCCCCTTTGTCATCAAGGAAAAAAGGTTATGCTCCCCCTGAGTACATGCTGAATTCAATGATATGCTAAAGTGTGTTGTCCATCCTCCCCCTAAATATAAGCAAGGTCTGCAAAAATATGACTCTATACATACCTCATAAATAACCCTCCTATCACTATTGACTCATACATACATCAATCTCCCAACCAAGTGGGGATATACCAAGTTTGACTCATCCACCCAACCAAATGTTTATACATGTTAGAAAAAGAACATTACATCATCCATCACATGCATAGTGGGAAAACAAAATAGGTCGTTTTGTGACCTTGACAATAAAAGATATACATGACACAGAGACCAAATGTCTAAAACAAGACTATAATAGTTATCACCAACTATCATCAGTAGCATCTGTCAATCACCATCCACACCAGCAACCATGATCTCCCCCTGAACCCATTCCACCTGAATCAAAAAAAACTATGAATTTGTAACAAGATCTTCTAAGATAATTCCAACAATACATTACTATAAGTATATGCTCCCCCCTGGACTTGTGCTAGATGATCACTGTCAAACCCATATCAGACACCTTTCATCCACTGTTTTTCTTCAAACCAACATATACGCGACTGTATCCACAACAACCGATGTATGTACGCGGATACGCTTCAAGAAACATACATACAACCACTTTTCTCTAAAATAAATAAGTTTTAATAGCAAGATGATGCATCAACTACTCCTAGCTTCTGTTTGAGATATTCAAATGTCTCTCTGGGTAGTGGTTTGGTGAATATATCAACAACCTATTCTTTGGAGGGAACATACTCCAATTTGACTTTTTGTTCAAGCGCTTGTTCACGTAGAAAATGATATTTTATGGGTATGTGCTTGGTATTGGAATGCATGATGGGATTCTTTGAAATACTGATTGCACTTGTATTGTCACATAGAATGGAGATGGGTGGAGTACATGTGATCTAAATGTCTTGCAATGTTTGCATTACCAAAGGAGTTGTGTGCAGCAAGATGCATTAGCCACATATTCTACTTCAGTTGTAAATGATGCAATTGAACTTTGTTTCTTTTTCGACCAAGACACTAAGCTGGAACCCATATAGAATGCACCACCACTAGTGTTTTTTCTGTCATCCACGCTTCCTACCCAATCTACATTTATATATGCATGAAGTGTAAGATTTGTATCCATAGGATACCATAAACCAAAATTCTTAATTCCTTGAAGATATTTGAAGATCCTTTTGACTACCTGAAGGTGTGATTTGTTTGGATTTTCTTGGGATCTTCCAACTATTCCCACTGCATGCATGATGTCTGGTCGGGTACCTGTTAGATAAAGAAAATTGTCAATCCTGGATCTATAGGTTGGTTGATGTACTGCTGATGATTCATCATTTGAGCTTAGACTGCCTCCTATTACCATGGGGGTAAATACTGGTTTAGAATCCTACATGCAATATTTTTTCAAGATCTGCTTGAGATACTTGGTTTGTGATAGAAAAATACCATCTTTTTGTTGTTTAACTTGTAGGCCAAGGAAATATGTGAGCTCACCAAGTAGGGACATTTCAAATTCTTGTTGCATTACCAAAGCAAAGTTTAGACTCATGGCTTCTTCATTGCTACCAAAAATGATATCATCAACATACACCACAAGTATTAGAAATTTATCATTATCAATCTTTGTATATAGATTGCTATCCGTTGATCCTTTTTAAAATCCTTATTGATGGAGGTATTTGTCAAGATGGTAATACCAGGCCCTTGTAGCTTGTCTTAGACCATAGAGAGCCTTTCTAAGTCGGCATACATGTTTTGGATCATTTCCAAGGATGAATCTATCTGGTTGCTCAATATATACTTCTTCTAAGTCTCCATTAAGAAAGGCAGATTTTACATCCATTTGGTATACTTTGAATTTATGAAATCTAGAAAGAGAAAGGAAAATTCTTATGGCTTCAAGTCTAGCAACAGTTTCAAAATTTTCTTCAAAATCTATACCTTCTTGTTGAGCATATCCTTTACCAACAAGTCTAGCCTTGTTTCTGGTAACTTCACCATTTTCATTCAACCACAACATCATGATTTGGATTTTTTCCTGCTTCCTCAACCACAACATAAATTCTTTCAATAATTCTCCCAAGTCTTTTATTATTACACTTATATCCTTTACTTTGGGAAGAGTAACCAAGGAGAATGCCTTCATCTGCTCTAGGTTCAATCTTGCCAAGTTTTTCATTAGTCCTTTTGATATAACATTTGCTTCCAAAAACTTTGAAGTATTTTACAATTGGAGTCTTACCATACCAAAGTTCATGTGGAGTTTGAGTGATGTTTATCCGAATGTTTGCTTCGTTGAGTATAGTGACGGCAACAAATGTAGCTTCAGCCCAGAAGGTTGCAGGAGTTCCAGACTCATCTAGCATGGCATGAGCCATTTGTTAAATAGTTTTTTTCATCCTTTCTACCACTCCGTTTTGCTGAGGAGTCCTTGTGATGGAGAATTCTCTTTTTATTCCATGTTCTTCAAAAAAGTCAAAGGATTCATTTGAGGTAGATTCCCCTCCTCGATCAGATTTGAGGCATTTGATTTTGTGATATGAATCATTTTCAACCAAAGCTTTGAAGGCTTTGAACTTTTCAAATGCTTCATCTTTATGCTTTATAAGTCCTATCCAACGCATTCTGGAAAAATCATCAATGAAAAATATAAAGTATTCTTCTCCACGAGGTGACTTTTTCCTTGATGGACCACATAAATCAGTATGAACAAGTTCAAGAGGCTTACTAGCTGATCCTTCCTTCTCAGGAAAGTATGCTCTGGTTTGCTTACCAAATTGACATGATTTGCATATTTTATTTTCTGGAATGCTAATATTAGGAAGATCACAAACATCCTAGAATTTGCTTGCTTTCCTTATTTATGGGAAGCTTAGATGCCCCAATCTTCTATGCCATAGCCATTGTTCATCATTTTTGCTTAGATATCATTTTTTTGTCCTCCCTTGAGTATGTATATGTTGTTTGGAGTTCTTATGTCTTTGATCATGGTTTCTCCTATATCAAGCTCACGAACAATGGATCCATTTGATCGAAATACTACTTCATTTATTTCATCACACATTTGACTGACACTCAATAGGTTATGCTTTATACCATCAACACACATAACATTCCCAGCTTTAACCTTTTCTTTTAACATAACAAAACCTTTACCTTTTATGATAGTAGGAGTGTCATTTCCAAACGAGACCTTCCTTTCCTTTTCTAAGGCATTGTATGACTGAAGTTTTTCTTTATCACCTGTCATGTGTTTCAAGCATCCATTGTCGATGTAACACTGATTTTCTTGTCCTTCTACATACAAGGCTATACCACATATTTCTATTTGTGGTCCTTTCTTCCTCCATATTTCGGGACTCAATGAAGTTTTCTCCTTCTGAGATGTTTCCTGAAATTTACTCCTACATTCAGAATCTTCATGACTGAAGTTCTTATAGATAGAGCATTCTATTTCATTTTCAAGAAGCGAAAGCTTATTGTAGGTCCTTTTCATGATCCCTACCACATTCCTTTGATTTTGTGCTTCTCTAGTCATGATGGTCTTGTAGGCAACACATTGAGCAGCTTTGTGTTCAAAGTTATGACATGAAAAAAATTGGCAATTAAAGAAATTCCTGTTATTATCAAATCTACTGACCTGGTGATTGTAGTTTCCAGTGACATTCATTCTTGAAGCAAACTGAGTATGATTTACCTAAGGTTGATTGTAACCTTTTTTCATCCTTGAAGTAGATCGAACCCAATTTACTTGGTGAACTGCTTTATGCCTTTCCTGATGATTTTCAAACTATTCACTACTCTTTGCTGCATGAAGATAGCTTTTAGTGGAGGTTGACGACTTCTGTGCTTGAGATGCTTCTTCAATATATCCAAGACCTGTCTTTATCAGAGGACAACGCTGAACTTTGATAATTTCCTCTAAAGTTTCTGATCCTTTAGAAAATCTGAGATTGAGAGATTTTGTTTTCTCAATATCTTTCCTTAGACCCACAATTTCACATTCTAGTTTTTCATTGTGTTTTTCTCTTTTAGCAAGTTGGAATGTGAGAGTATCTATAATCATATTATTTTCTTCTAAACAGATTTTGAGTTTAGGGATTTCTTCATAAATATTATCTTCATCTAAAGAATCCAAGAAATCATCACCTTCAAAAGCCATCAGAAGTCTATAGTCATTCTTATCTTCATCACTATTTAATAAATCATCACTATCTTCATGTGTATAGTAGCTCTTCATACTTACACTTTGTTTTCTATTCCATTTTTCTAATTCCTTACCTTTATCAAGCTTACGTTTATGATCTGAATTGGATACATAAAGAATAATCGAAAGAACCATGGTTATACTAGGTCAGGATAGACTTCAAGGGATTGAGAGCAGTGATCAAAAACACCTCTAAAACAGTGGCAGTTGGTAGCCAGCATGGAACGATGAGGACCTCGGTCAAAGCGCGCTGACCAAGGCCCATGGAGACTATGTAGGATGCAACACTACACCCTGGGAAGCCTAGATCGGGAAATAGAGGGAGTTTGCTAGGCAAAAACCCTCGAAAAGGAGGGGCCCCGAGCACTTGGTCACATGGGAGCCGGGAAAACCATGGGACAAAAAAGGCTAAGGGCTAAGGCGGGACCTGTGCTTCAAAAATTGGCAGTATTTATCGGGGGCATCCTTGGGCGGTAAGCAGATTTGATGAAAATGGAGCGATTCTACTCTACCCTCGACATGTGGCAAGTAGAGGAGAGAGAAAACCACCACTCATCACTCGCTAATGGTTGAGCAAGTCAACCAAGTGAGATGAGTGGATGATGTTGGATTTGGGGGATCTAGATCTAACGGTTGATATCGGACCTGACTGTAAGACATGATGTAATGAGAGATTAAGCCACGATTTAGAAGAATTTGAGGTTCGCTTTGACCACCAAGGTGGTAGATG
Source organism: Pinus taeda (assembly GCA_000404065.3). NCBI lineage: Eukaryota > Viridiplantae > Streptophyta > Pinopsida > Pinales > Pinaceae > Pinus > Pinus taeda. The sequence continues at coordinate 112,622 of APFE030488885.1, forward strand.
ACTTATCCCATGATGTAACTAAAGAACCAAACCAACGAAGCAAGCTGGCGCAGTTGATAGGAGGACAAGTGGCCACTCCCTGTGAATCCGATGATGATGCCGAGATAGGGAACTCCAAGCGAAGTTGTAGGAGGTGATCCAATGGAGTTGAAAGGGGAATCGAACTACCATGAGATCAAATGGCTTTAAAACCATGCATAGACCAATAGAAGGGACACACAGAAGAACAAAGAAAGTAGATAGAGATAGAAAAAAGAAGTAAGAAGATAGCGGGCCAAGTTGACCAATGGCAGCATCGAGCACCAAAGGGCTTGAGAAATTCGAGCCATCCTTGAGAGGGATCTATCAGGATTGAGCACCACATTGGGCTCCTTCCATTGTAGACTTGAAAGGTCAAAAGGCTGGTAAGCCCAAGAGTCCGTGTACTCTAGTGGCTTGGGAAATCCAAGAGCCACCATGCCAAGTTATCTTGTGATAGGAGACTCACATTGAGCTCCTTCTTTGTAACTCTCTTCCTTAAGACACAATAAAAGAAGGCCACCACTGAAAGCTGGACCGGAGATGTATCCCTGGAGGATGGGGTGAACTCCTTATAATTTATGTTGTTCTTATACTTGCTAACTGTGTTTCTCTGTTGTCTTTCATTGTCAAGTGTCTATGTATATGTAATCTGATCGATCCATTACTTAAATAACCTAGACACACACCAGCACATGAGTCTGTAATACCTCCATTTAATAATTATTAACTGAGATCATTGATAGGGTGATTATCAAATCAAGTGGTATCAGAGCTTTAGGTTGTAAGGTTACACAAGCTTTTGTTGGTTTAGCTGTTGAATGTTCACTAGATCAAAGCTCAAATTAGGAGAAGGAGAGTTGGTCGAAACTAATCCTGAAATTAGGAGACTCCATCCTTGGAAGACAATGTCAGGGGAAGGTTATGTGGGGACAGACCCTCAATTCATCGAGAGTTTCTTAACTATAAATTCTATGGTAGAAGAAATGTATAGGGACTTTAGGAGGCATGAGGATGAAGATTCATCAGGTTTCAAACAAGATAAATAAGAAGATGATTCTCATTCCCATGACCACTCAAAAGGAAAAGGGAAAGAGGAAAACTTTCTCACACATCCTAATAGCCCTGTGCATAATAAGAAAGCATCTTTGATCAAGCTAGATGTTAAATTAGACTTTCCTATATATGATGGAGAGCTAAATGCTGAAAAGTTGGACAATTGGATTAGACAAATTGATGTGTATTGCAGAGTCTAGAACATCGACTCAGACAAGAGAAAAATTCAGCTAGAAAGCCTATGCCTAGGAGGCACTGCCTTGGTTTGGCGGGAAGGCAGAACCCAAGCTGACATGAAAAGACATGGTAAGGCTATCTCTATCTGGAGTGAATTTGTTTCTTCCATCAAGAAGTAGTTCTATCCATTGGCATACTTTCAAAAAGCCATGATGAGTTGGCAGACTCTTTGGTAGTTGAAAGGGTAAAGTGTGCAAGGGTACACTCAAGAATTTAGAAAGAGAGTATTGATTCTAGGGATCTCATTAGACTCACTAGAGGCTCTTTTGAAGTACATTGGTGGTCTACACAGCTACATCAGGCACGACATCCTCATGTTTAATCCCACTAGTATAGATGAGGTATATGTACAAGTTACTCATCTAGAGGCTAGAGGAAAGAATGGAAATCCAGAAGTCAGGGGACCATCCCAACCCACTGCAAGCAAGAGCAAGGAGAAAAGAAAGAGGAAGTGGAAAGCAAGGAAGGATAACACTGCACAAAAAAACAAAGCTTCATGCACTCACTGTAAAAAGGATGGGCATGATGATGAGCACTGTTGGATTTTGCATTCAGAGCTGACACCTAAGAAGTCTGAGGGCAATTAGAAGAAGACTGCTACAGCCATTCATAAATATTTGGGGTTAGACTCGGGAGATGAAACAACCATTGCAGCCATAGGTATAAAAGGTAAGAATTCTGAAGCATCTACTAGTAATTTTGTTCAATCTATTATTGATGAAGAACATGAAAGAAAAAAACATGAGCTTTTCCATATTCGAGTTGTTTCCAGACATCAAAAGATGGATACTTTGTTTGATAGTGGCTCACAAGTAAATTTGATTTATACAGAAATTGTAAAGAAATTGGGATTAGCAACTACACCTCACAAGAAACCATACGCATTAGGATGGTTGAATGATAAAGCGTAACTACAAGTGACTAGATAGTGAAAACTCAAGTTTTCTTTTGGGTCAGCATTCGTAGATGAGGTTGAGTTAGACATAGTTCCTTCGGATATATGTGGAATTGTTTTAGGGAGTCCTTACTTGTATGATAGAAAGGCTATTTTCTATAGAGCTGAGAACAAGTATCTACTTGTTAAAGATGGAATCAAATACTTTGTAAGAGCTCATAAGCTCAAGAATAATTATACTCTCATAAACTGAGGGTAGATGAAAAGAATGATAAATTCATGCAAACAATTCTTACTAATGGTTGTAAAGGAAATGAAACCTAATAAAACCAATATATTTGAGGGCTATAATGCTAGGCAGCAAGCTGACATAGAAAAGATTATTTCAGAGTATGACGTCCTATTTCAAGAACCTAAAGGTTTGCCACCCAAAAAGGAAATAGTACATGATATTATTTTGCAGCAAGATGTTCCATTGCCTAACATTGGAATGTACAAGTTGTTTGCTTTAGAGAATGCTGAAATCAAGAAGCAGGTGTAGGAGTTGCTTGAGAAGAAGTTCATCAGGCCTAGCACATCACCATGTGGGTCACCAATCATTTTTGTGAGAAAGAAAGATGGCTTGTGGAGAATGTGCATTGACTACCGAGCACTAAATAAGATAATAATAAAAAATCGTTATCCCCTTCCTCGCATAGATGATATTTTAGATCAATTGAAGGAATTTGTTTATTTCACCAAGCCAAACTTGCACAGTGGATACCATTATGTCAGATTTGTAGAGCAAAATGCATGGAAGAGTGCTTCCAAAACAAAGCAAGGACTGTATGAGTGGTTGGTTATGCCTTTTGGCTTAACCAATGCCCTTGCTATTTTCATGAGATTAATGAATGATGTACTCAGACCTTTTCTTGATGATTTTGTTATTGCGTATTTGGATGACATTCTGATTTTTAGTAAAACGTGGGAGGAACACTTAAAGCATGTTAAGCAGACATTAGATGATTTGAAAAGAGAAAAACTTTATGTTAAACTCTCAAAATGTGAATTTGGCAAAACATCTCTAAATTATTTGGGTGATATAGTAGGGGGTGGTGAATTGAAAATAGATCCCTCTAAAGTGGCAGTCATTGTAAACTGGCCTAAACCCAAGTCTGGTACATATGTGAGAAGCTTCCTAGGACTAGCACAATATTGGAGGAATTTCATCTATAACTTTTCCTCAATTGTAGCTCCCTTGCATGCTTTGATAGGATTGAACAAGGTGTTTCAGTGGGGAGGCAAACATCAAAAAGCCTTTGACACCTTGAAAGAAAAGATTAGTACAAAACCTATACTAGCACTGCCTGATCTACAAAGACCATTTGAGATCGAAACAAATGCCAGTGACTATGCCATGGGAGCAGTGTTGACACAACACGGTAAACCCATATGTTATCATTATGAGATTGTTAATCATGCAGTAGCTAACTATCCTACATATGATAAAGAATTGTATGCATTAGTTTAGAGTGTCAAAAAGTGGAAACATTACTTAATGGACAAAGAGACAGTAATACATACTGATGATCAACCACTTCAATATCTACACTCCCAAACTAAGTTGCAGCAATCAAGACATTAAAGGTGGATGGGTTTTCTACAACAGTTTCATCTAGTAATCAGATATAAAAACGACATACATAACAAAGTTGCAGACATGTTATCTAGACCCATTATAAATGCATCTACTATACTTAAGCATAATTCTATACTACATGAAAGCTATATTGAACAATATGCTCAAGATATAGACTTTCAAGATGTATATGCAACATTGAGTCAAGGAAAAAGGGTATAAGAATTAGATTATCATGTGGAGGATCGGCTATTATATCATTGTGGGAAACTCTGCATTCCACAAACAGAGAGAGTAAAGATAAACAGAGAAGCACACACTTCTCTGATATCAGGTCACTTTGGGGTAAGTAAAACAGTTGCACAGCTGCAAAGATTTTGTTATTGGCCAAAAATGAATGAGATAGTTTCTAGATATGTAAGAGGGTGTACTATGTGTGTCAAAAGCAAGCCCAACAATAGAAAACTAGGCCTATACACTCCATTACCAGTTCCTTCTCACCCTTGGGAAAGTGTTTCCATGGATTTTGTTGAGGTTCTACCTATGTCTATAAACGTTGATGATTATCTGTATGTGGATATGGATAGGTTCAGCAAAATGTGCATTTTGATACCTTGAAATAAGCTGATTACCGCTGAGCAAACTGAAAAACTATTCTTTGAACATGTATGGGTTCATTTTGGATTAGCCATTTCTATTGTATCTAATCAAGACACCCGATTTGTGGGGAAGTTTTGGTCAAGTCTGTGGGATCTGATGGACACCCAAATGAAGAAAAACACAGCTTTTCATCCACAAACCGATGGCCAGACAGAAGTAGTTAACAGGACAATGATCCAGCTACTCAGAGGATATTGCAACAAAGATCCTAAACTTTGGGATGAACACTTGTATTATGTGAAACATGCTTACAACGGAGCAAAACATTCTTCTACACAGAGATCTCCTTTTGATACCTATTTTGGTTTCACACCAAGGTCTCATTTGGATTTTGTCTTTGGTAAAAATACCACGGTTTATAGACACAGTGATGTGGACAAAGCAACTAGGTTCATTGAATAGATCCAGGAGATCCACCATGCAGTACAGGAACAACTGGAAAAGAGCCAAGCCAAGTATAAGGCAAGGCATGATAAGCATCGGGTGGAGCATAGTTTCCAAGTTGGTGACCAGGTCTCGTTGTATATCACCAAGGACATGATGCAAGGTGAAGGTAAGAAGCTAAAGCCTATTAGGTATGGACCCTTCAAGATACTTGAGAGGATTGGTGAAAAAAATTTTCACCTTGATCTACCAGCTTACATGCACATCTACTTAGTCAATAATGTAGATTGCTTGAGATTGTTTGAACCTTCAATGATTGAGGATCCTGAAGAGCAAATTAAATTGCCATCTATTGATGACCTGCTACTTGAATATCTGAATGAATTGAAGGAAGACACAATATTGGACAGAAAGGTGAGGAAAACGTGCAGAGGAGATGTTGAATACCTCAGAATTTGGCTCAAAGGTTCGAAGCTGAGCAATGCAAAATGGATTGAGATTAGACAAGTGAGACAACGATATCCTCACTTAGTCGATGCTTGAAAAACCAACTTTTGGTGGTCCAAAAGCTTTTCAGTAGGCAGGTCGTGATCTGAATTGGATCAATAAAGAATAATCAAAAGAACTGTGGTTGTACCAGGTCAGGACAGACTTCAAAGGGTTGAGAGCAGGGATCAAAAACACTTCTAAAACAGTGGCAGCTGACAGCCAATGTGGAACGACGAGGACCTCAGTCAAAACGCACTAACTGAGGCCCATGGAGACTGCGCAGGAGGTGAAACTAGCCCCTGGAAAGCCCGGATTGGGAAACAGAGGGAGTTTGTGATGCGCGATTCATGCATTGCTGGGCAAAACCCCTAGAAAAGTAGGGGCCCCGAGTGCTCGGTCGCATGGGAGCTGGGAAAACCGTGGGAAAAAAATGCTAAGCACTAAGGAGGGACCCGCGCTTCAAAAACTGGCGGTATTTATCGATGGAATCCTTAGGTGGTAAGCAGATTTAGTGGAAATGGAGCGATTCCACTTAGTGCCCGATGCGTGGCAAGTGGAGGAGAGAGAAAACTACTGCTTATCACGTGCTAACAGTTGAGCAAGTCAACCACGCGAGATGAGAAAATGACGTTCGATCTGGGGGATCCAGATCTAATGGTTGATATCGTGCCCGATGGTAAGATCGGATGTAATGAGGGATTAAGCCACAATTTAGAAGAATTTGAGGTCCGCTTTGACTGCCAAGATGGTGGATGACTTATTCCATGACGTATCTAAAGAACCAAATTGACAAGCAGGCTGGCGCAGTTCGTAGGAGGACAAGTGGCTACTCCTTGTGAATCTGATGATGACGCTGAAACAAGGAACTCCAAGCAAAGCTATAGTAGGCAATCTGGTGGAGTTGGAAGGGGAATCGAATAGCCATGAGCTCAAATGGCTTTACAACCATGCATAAACTAGTAGAAGGGACACACAGAAGAATAGAGAAAGGAGACAGCGAGAGAAAAAAGTAGTAAGAAGACAGAGGGCCGAGCTGACCAAAGGTAACATCGAGCACCAAAGGGCTTGAGAAATTCAAACCATCCCTGAGAGGGATCTGTCAGGACTGAGCACCACATTGGGTTCCTTCCATTGTAGACCCGAAAGGTCAAAACGTTGGTAAGGTCAAGAGTATGCGTACTCTAGTGGCTTGGGAAATCCAAGAGCCACCCTACCAAGCTATCCTATGACAGGAGACTCACATTGAGCTCCTTCTTTGTAACTCTCTGCCTTAAGACACAATAAAAGAAGGCCATCACTGAATTCTGGATTGGAGATGTAGCCCTGGACGATGGGGTGAACTCATTAATTTCTTGTGTTCTTATACTTGCTTACTATGTTTCTCTGTTGTCTTCCATTGTTAAGAGTCTATGTATATGCAATATGATCAATCCGTTACTTAAATAACCGAGAGACACACCAGCACATGAGTCTGTAATATTTCTGTTTAATAATTCTTAACTGAGATCACTCATAGGGTGATTATCAGATCACTTTATGAGGATATTTGGCATCATAGTGACCTACTCTTCCAAAAGAAAAACATTTGAAAGGTAGTTTACCTTTGAATCTTCCAGAACCCCGTTGAAGGTTCTTGACAAAGTTTGCTTGTTCCTCTTCTTCTAAAATATTTCCTGATTCATTGACTTCTTCTGTTCCTGAAGCTTTGAATGTGGATTCTCTCATGTTTGATGGACCTCCTTTTCTCATTTCGAAAGCATTTAAGATTTTGTGCAACTGTGTTATAGTGATACTCTGAAGATCCTACTTTTATTCTATGGCAGAAACTTTTGATTCAAACTTCGTAGACAAGGATCTTAAAACCTTTTCAACTAAAGTAACTTGTTTTATCTCTTCACCAAAGTTCTTCATGATATTAACAATCTCATCTATACATAAGAAGTAATTAGATATACTTTCATCATTGTGCATTTTGAGAGTTTCATATTGAATTCTGAGAGATTGTAGTTTTTCACGTTTTACCTAATTGTCTCCTTCATAGCTTAGAACGATCTTGTCCCATATTTCTTTCACGGTTTTGAGCTGCATAACTTTGACAAATTTTGATTGTGACAGACTCCCCAATAATGTATTGACAACCTTGGCATTGGTTTCATATTGCTTTTTACCTGCCATATCTGTAGGTGTTGCTGATGGAAATGTATATCCTCCTTCCATGATTCCTAGACATCTGTTCCAAGAGATTGAATATAGGCTGTGGTTCTTACCTTCCAATAAACGAATTTTGTCCCATCAAATATTGGTGGTCTAATGGATCCTTCTCTTCCGTAGTTACTCACGATGATAGATCTTCCTTCAAGTGATGAAGCTTCTTCTAAAAGACTTGATTTGATACCAATTGTTGGAAATAATACTAAGAGGGGGTGGTGAATCGGTATTAGCAAGTCACTAATATTTCATTTCATATTTATATATGCTACTTCAGTTAATAAAACTTCTGTGTATATGCAACTGCATTTAAGGCAACTAGTGTATACCCTTCACACTTATAACTTAGTTAATTCATCATATGTTGATCTTTAATCTGTGCATCAGAACCATATAAATAGTAACGAGGTGTAGTAAAAACAAAACATATAATCACACATAGGAACATAAAGATATAAGGTGGAAACCCAATGTGGGTGAAAACCACCTGCTGCAATCGTCTCTATCTTATTTTAATAAGAAACTTCTTTTTACAAATTTTGTACTCGTGATGTCTTATACCAGTACACAAAATTCTACCTGCAGAAGGCTACAACCTTCTCTCATTCTCCAGCTTCTCTTGGAAGGGAGCTACAACCCCCTAGCTCTTGTACTAGATGATTTGTTTACTAGTACATAGGTGCTAGCCTACAGAAGGCTACAACCTTCTCTTTCCTTCCAGGGACCACGTGTCATAAATTTTCAGACTGGATCCATAAATCAAACATCAAATATATATGCATCAATCAATCTCCTTTACACCAAGACTGAATCAATCAATCACTTCTTAGAATGCTGTAACCATAATACAATAATAATAACCAGAACCCAATCTAGAACCCAGAACACTGCAACAGCAAATAGAAGTAGTTAGAGCATATTTTATGATGTATACGTTACTTTAATGTGTCGAACCTGCGTACATAAATCGTTTTCTCAAGGCGAACCTGCGTATACGTTTTTTTGATATGCAGAACTAACATGTATACGCACCTCTGCTAAAGTGAACCTGCGTACAGATTTCTAAATGATGATTTAAACTTTACAACAATTCCAGACAATAGTTATACCCAGATCATCATATTTACATATTACAACATGCGCCAGTTATTCAGATAAAAGAATAAAACCACACAAAGATACTTCTCTTCAAGCCTTAATATCTTGACCCATCAATAGGACTTATCCTTCATCAAGTGCTCAGGTTCATCCTTGATTCAGATCCAGCTGTGCACCACAACCCAATAACCTGTATTCTAGATCTTACTCTTCACTAGATATTCAATTCATTAGTGCCTTTGCCTAATTATCTTCTCCTCCTTTTATAGTCTTAGGCCTTACTCAATACCATGGTCCAAAAACAACTTAGAATCAATACCTTGGACCAAATACCTGGGGTCAACACTTCAAATTAGATACCTTGGACGAATACCATGGATCAAAATACCATGGACCAAATACCATAGACCAAAACTAAGTTTTCCAACATGTACATGCCTTTCTTTTTATGAAAGTGCATGTGTATGATATACGCACCTTTTAGTCTATGAACTCGCATGTACACGTGACTTGATTAATGGCGAACCTACATATACCTCTCTTTCTTCATTCTGTGAGCCTGAACTATGATCTATCATCTGTGTGAGTTGCCATCAAGGACAACACCTCTGTCATGGAGAGAAATCTGTATCATAATGCCAACATTATATAAGAGTGTCGACTGTGTAAATGAGAGAGTGGTTGCGTGGAGGCTAGATTGCCAAAGGATTGGCATGAATGGTTGACATATCCTGTTGTTCACCACGAGGAGGAGGCTAGATTCTATTCTGTTATCATTCTTTGTTTGCAGTGGTCACGGAGGCATCTGTGTTGTTTTGCTCGATCACTTCGATTGTACTGCCTTTGCACCATGTGAGCTTGCTTGTGGTGTGGGAGAAGAATAGAGGAGGCATGGCTTTGATTTGAGGAGGAAGGGTGTTGACAAGAGGAAAGTGACAGATCTTAGTCGATTGCTGTCCCTTTGAACGCTGATTGTCAGAGAGTGGAAGCTTGGGGATCCTTGATCCTTAATTGTTGTTTCTTTGTTGTGCGTGGTGGCAGTGTGTAGCTGCAGTGATTCCGGCAGGCAGCTGAATTGAGGAGGCCATAGGAAGAAGGTGTTTAGGCTAGACCTGCATTGAGGAGGAGGTTGTATCGCTTAGCAAAGTTGTGCATATAAGGAGCAGGGCCTATCACAGAGTTAGTGGAAGAAGGACGAATCTTTCCATGGACCAATTGTTTGTTTTTTAGGTGACTTTGTTGATAGGGGTTTTTACTCTGTGGAGAATTTCTTGCTGCTTCTTGTGTCGAAGGTTCGATATCTTGATTGAATCACACTTATCCGAGGAAATCATGAGAGCCGACGAATTACATAGGTATACAGATTCTATGATGAATGCCTTCAAAAGTATGGAGGCTCTCTGCTTCGGCTTCCCACAATTCACATACTTAACCCAATGAAGAGGGCGACAGGAATAACTATCGAAATCTTAGCATATATGTAGCTCCTTTAGTGTTGTGGTTGGAAGATCCATGGAACATTGGCATGGATCTTGAGGCGGTGCTGCAGAGGCAGCGTTCTACCCTTGGTGGATTGAATTTGTCTGATGTTTGTGTCATTTTTTAATTTTCAATTGTCTGGAAAGTTTATTGTTTTGAGTAACCTAGAAGGTGAAATTTGTGGAGATCTAAAAAACAATTTGGAAAATATTCTTCTAAATTATTATATGCCATAGAAAATGTGAATTTCTTTGCTGATTTGAAGCCATCTTCAGAAATATGTGCATGAAAATTACATATTGATAATGTTTCTTGCTTGTGAGAGGTCGTTTTGTTGCTTTTCGCTAGAGCTAAGGGCACTAAGACCTATGTGGCACATAAGCTACAGTCTACAAGGCTCTATAGTTGAAGAACAACTGAAGGGAGAAGTTTCCCATCTGCATGGTAACGTGGTTGTTAGAGCTCGTTAGAGGACCATGTGGAGTCGAAAAGGAATTTCGAAGCGATATAAGCTGGACTTTAACAACATACCTATATTTGAAGATATTTTTAATTTTGATGATGAGATTTTTCTCATGTGGGCATTTGGCATTAACCTGGTTAGTATGTTCGAGTCAGAAGAAGTTTCAGAAAAACAATGTGGTTCTATTGATGACAACGAGATTCAAGAGGCACAGTCTATTGTGCAAGATTCATGAGATGATCTTCAAGAAGGGTGTGAAGAGGAACAAAGTGGTTAAGATCAATGGGACGAGCCAGATGAAGCTGATTGAAAAGATGTGGCAGAAGAAAACAAAGATGGAGAAAATTTAAATTGTGATCATCTCATTAATATTTCTGTGAGCAGATGTTACCAAAAACAACAAGGAAAAAGTAATAAAGTTTTAAGAAGAATTGAAGTTTCTTGAAGCATGGCTTGAAACATCATGTCTTTATGAAGTTAGCATAGAAGTTTCATCAATGAATGATTAAGACATCATCGTTGACATTCAAATGGTTGAAACTGGAAATAGTGAGAGGGAAAATTCTCCTATCCAACTTGTCATAATCTTGAGAAGGGTGAGAATAAGAATTCAAGCTTTCCATCATTGGGGAAGAAATGAAGTGAATATACAACACTACCTCATGGCAAAGAAGGTGAAGATGACGCCTCATCCACAAATGAACAAGTATGGTCTCTGCTACAAGAAGACAAAAACAAATACCTCTGTTACCAAGTTATTTCATGTTTTAATTGTAAGCTAGTTGAGACTAGACTAGCATGCATATGTTATTGTTTTAGTACCCCTTCTCCATTAAGAAAGAGTGTTGGAATTAATGGAGAAAGCTAAACCTAGATTATTGTAATTGTGATGATAGGATTAAGGCTCTAATCGTAGATCTTAGATCCTACTATCTAGGGAGTGGTTGAAACCACCGTGATTGTGAGAAAGCCTATATGTACTAGGCTATTCTCCTGATTGTATACGGTGTGTAGTGTGTGTATGAGTGTTTATACACTCTCCGGGTATGTCACCTGGAGAGCTATTTAATTAATAGAATATCATTTTTTATAACATGGAAGGCTGCCCTGTGTTTTCGTGACCTAGCCGAGGATTTCCTGGAACTGAATTTTCTGTTTGAGGTGTGTCTAGTGGAAAATGTTGTTTCTTTGTGGTTAGATGTTCTGTTTTGATAGTTCATAGTCATCGAAAGGGACCAGTATCCAAGCCAATTGGTCTATTTCTTTCTATGCATGGAAAGAATCCTATAGTTTTTTTTTAATATCATGGAAATGAGGGAGGCTTATTCTTTTGAGTTTTGTTTTTCTATTGGGTATATATTTCAATAAAATGGTTTTTAATTTTCTATATAATATTTATTAATTTTTAAATTCATCCATAATATGAAAGGTTGTCATTTCATTTTAAACTTAAAATGTACCTTATATTATTTAGATTTGGTTTGAACGGTAAATATTAATGCTTAAATTAGAAAATGTATTTTTTATTTTTCCAAATAAGAGTTTGAAATTGAGATAAACATTTTGAATTATTCTCTCAAGGTATTTCAAGGAAATCTAAAGGAAATTTCATTTATTGGACTAGATCTCTATTATAAATATTTTATCTTTTATCTTTATGACAATAAGTGAATATGTAGCTTGTACAAAATGAACTTGTGCCACGAGCAAAACTAACACTGCCCTGCTCACCAAGTTATGAACTAACACCCCCATTCACCAAGTTATGAACCTTAGAGAAAATCTAATGATTTTTGGATATAAAAGGAGTGTGCAATATAAGTGATTTACATTGCATCATTTCTAATGATTAATATTTTGAAGAACAATATCTCTATTCCTTGGAAATTAAAGCACCATTTTATTTTAAATTGAGGAGTATTAATAACTCACCAGATTATTTCATTGTGACCTTAGTTCAAATACCCCTCATTGCCACTATAAACGCTAGAATGGTGTTGATGTCCTTTACACCAACTTATCTAAGAAACTTACTGCTTAGCATCCATTGAGACATATTGATAAATACCAAGAAAGGGGTCCCATTCATGGATGACAACTAACATTCTAACTTCATAACAATTGTCCAAAATCTCACAAGGACTTTCAACATTGGTGGGAACAATATGAAATATACCTTCCAACCATTTGATCCAAGGACCTCAATTGTGAAATGTGACCACTATTTTAATAAACCACGATTACAAATGGTAGTGTTTTGTACCTTAACAAACCCCATACAAACACTATGATTTATTTCTGCATTGCAGATTCTGTGATCCATAATGAATTAAACAAAATCTTTCAATAGAAATGACATGAGAGAATTTTTTGGCCAACATGTTTCAAACCAACAACTTTGGTTCATCATCAGGACCAAATGAAGAGGCAAACCATGGAAATGGCTTAAATAGAGAGAAATGTAGAGCCATAATTTCAAGTAACGGCTATATTACGACAACCACTAGAATTATTAAGAGGGTGCTTAATCTGAGCGAATGGAGGAACAAGGGAAGAGTCTCTACATCATTTTAGAAAATCCACATCTGTATTCAACTTGGAAACCCTTACATGAGATCATTCAAAGTGATGAACTTTAATAGTAGTGGAACTTCTGTATAGGGTAGTAATTTTTGTATTCAAGCTTATGTGAACCATAATTAATTAAATAAAGTCTTTCGGTAGAAATCACAGTAGAGAATTTTTTGGGTTACGCATTTCAAACCAACAAGTATGGTTCATCATCACTACCAGATGAAGAGGTAGACCATGCAAAGGCTTAAATAGAGAGCAATGTAGAGACATAATTTCAAGTAACGGCTATATTATGACAACCACTAGAATTATTAAGATGGTGATTAATCTGAGTGAATAGAGTAGCGAGGGAAGAGTCTCTAAATAATTTTAGAAAATCCAGATCTATCCTCAACTTGGACACACTTATGTGAGAATGTTCAAAGAGATGAACTTTAATAATAGTGGCCCTTCCATATAGGGTAGTAATTTCTATATTCAATATTTTGTGATCCATAATGAATTAAACAAAGTCTTTCGGTAGAAATCACATGAGAGAATTTTTTGGCTGACGTGTCTCAAACCAACAAGTGTGGTTCATCATCAAGACTAGATGGAGAGGCAGACCATGGAAAAGGCTTACATAGAGAGCAATGTAGAGACATAATTTCAAGTAAAGGCTATATTACGACAGCCACTAGAATTATTGAGTGGGTGCTTAATCTCAGCAAACGGAGGAATAAGGGAAGAGTCTCTACACCATTTTAGAAAAGATATATCTATCTTCAACTTGGAAACCCTTACGCAAAACCGTTCAAAGTGAGGAACTTTAATAGCAGTGGCCCTTCTGTATAGGGTAATAATTTCTGTATTTAAGCTTTCGTGATGCATAATAAATTAAACAAAGTCTTTCGGTAGAAATCACATGAGAGAATTTTTTGGCCATCACGTTTCGAAACAACAAGTGTGGTTCATCATCATGACCAGATGAAGAGGAAAAGCATGGAAAAGGCTTAAATAGAGAGCAATGTAGAGACATAATTTCAAGTAATGGCTATATTATGATAGCCACCAAAATTATTAGGAGGGTTCTTAATCTAAGTGAACGGAGGAACAAGGGAAGAGTCTCTACATTGTTTTAGAAAAGTTAGATTTGTGTTCAACTTAGAAACCCTTATGTGAGACCATTCAAAGTGATGAACTTTAATAGAAATGGGCCTTCCATATAGGGTAGTAATTAATGTATTCAAGCTTCTGTGATCCATAATGAATCTAACAAAGTCGTTCGGTAGAAATCACATCAGAGAATTTTTTAGCCGATGCATTTCAAACCAACAAGTGTGGTTCATCATTAGGACCAGATGAAGAGGTAGACCATGGCAATGACTTAAATAGAGAGTAGTGTAGACACATAATTTCAAGTAACCGCTATATTACGACAACCACTAGTATTATTAAGAGGGTGCTTAATCTAAGCGAATAGAGGAACAAGGGAAGAGTCTCTACATCATTTTAGAAAAGAAAGATTTGTCTTCAACTTGGAAACCCTTACACAAGACCGTTCAAAGTGATGAACTTTAATAGCAGTGGCCCTCCCGTATAGGGTAGTAATTTATGTATTCAAGCTTCTGTGATCCATAATGAATTAAACAAAGTCTTTCAGTAGAAATCACATGAGAGAATTTTTTGGTTGACGTGTTTTGAACCAACAAGTGTGGTTCACCTTCAGGAGCAAATGAAGAGGGAGACCATGCTAAAGGCTTAAATAGAGAACAATGTAGAGACATAATTTCAAGTAACAGCTATATTATGACACCCAGTAGAATTATTAACAGGGTGCTTAATCTGAGCAAACAGATGAACAAGGGAAGAGTCTCTACATTGTTTTAGAAAAGCCAGTTCTGTCTTCAACTCGGAAACCCTTATGATTTATTGTTATGTACATATGTACACCTATCTTATGATAGATCAATATATCACCAAATCCCATGCCAAAAAGTGTGTTCATTTCCCATACCATGACAATTTCAAATGTGAATATGTAAATGTACCTATGCATTCATATTTTTTTTGCTTGTTGAAAATTTCGAACTAGTCATTGCTAAGAGAATGAACATTTTGTACATGCTATAGGATGTGCATGATGAATTATTTTCTTCTATAAATTTAAACACTAAATGCACACCATTCCATGTCCATGAAAATGAAAATTGTGATTAGAAAGTGTTAAAGTACAATTATGTAATTTTTTGTTTGATGTCCATGAAAATGACAATTGTGATTAGAATGTGTTAATGTACGATTATGTACTTTTATGTTTGATTTCTTTCCTTGGATTTGATTTTTCTCAGTATTTTTGGTAGATATATACTTTTCTCAGGATCACTTGCATTCTTTTTTTAAAAAGGGGTTTTGTATATTCTAGTTTTAAGGAAGAAGGCTAGGAAATTTTGTCTCACAAAATGTTTTTTTTTAGGGAAAATTTTCCAAAACAAATCATTCTAAATGTTTTACTATATTCTAGTTTATCACATTTGTTTGCAAGTTGGATATAAACATTACTAGTTGTTATGGGAGTTTTTGTCTTAGATATAATTGTTAGAAATAATTGGATAAATGAGGGGATAAAAGTTTGTTATCTAGTGCTAGCCATAGGAGTTTAAATTAGATAAATACGTGGAAAGACTAAGTCTCAATTAGAAGTGAAACTGGTAAAAGTATACTTAGTTTTTCTAGATCTATTGATGATCCAATTTGGATCTACATGAAATTCATCAAATAGATAATGGATTAAATGAACTTAACTCATTCAATAAAAGTAAGAAGTATTAGCTTTTGAAGCTAAAATTCATGCTACAAAAGATGAAATTAATGGCTGCAAAATATAAAGTTTGTAGTTGTGAAAATTGAAATTTATGGCCATAAAAGTTCAATATCATGGTTGCAAAAACTAACAATGAGGTATTGAGATGTGATTCATAGCCTAAAACATCCCATGCTAGATGTATTAATTTATATTCTTCAACATAATGCTACAAATAAAATGGAGAGAAAGATAAATAAAATAAAAGAACCATGTGTTGTGTTGTTTCCAAAAAAGAAAGAAAAGGAAGAAAAGTGTTGGAGTTAGGGAAGTTGAATAGTTGGGATTCCTAGCCCCTTAGCTAACCGCTAGTAAAACTACTCTTCCATTAACTCAAGCACAATAAAGAAAAGTGATTTATTTGGTACAGATTGAAAGGAATGTTGTAATAAAATTCAATTGAAGTGATTGAAATAAATCTACAGAGCCATACTTGAATTGATTGAAACAAAAAAATTGCTAAGGAATAAAGGCTAACCATCGAGAGTAAATTATTGACATTTTTTTGTAGATTTGTTTATGTTAAAAATTATTTCATTGTATGCATTTTATTTGATTGTATTTTATCTACTTGATTATTTTGTTTAATGGTTTTATTGTTCAATAAATTATAGTCAGTATTGGTGTCATACATAGTCTATTATTCTATTTTCAAGCCTACTTCCTTGGACATAATCACTAAGTACTTTAGAATTATTATTTCAACATCCTAAGGAGACCAAATATGTAGAAATGCGAGGCATTATCATTTTTTTTTTAAAATCCTAGATCACGGTTTTAAGATATAACAAGACGAGAGAGTTGTCAAAATTATGATCTGATAATACTCATGCTTTCATTACATTACTATCCTATTGCATAGTTAAATCACTACAACATCTTTTAGAAACAATTATGTACTTGTTACTTGAATTTTATTTGAGAATGGATTGAAGAGAGAGAAAGAGTAATGAGAAATCTCTACTAGAATCATTGTTTTAACAATTAAATGAAAATACCATGTTGGCTTGAACATTCAACACAAACAACTTATTATTTGACTCAGATTATAAGCACAATAAAGGTGCAGTTGTTCTTGGGTAATACATTGTGGATAGCAATTTGAAATTAAATTTTTTGAAATCATAAATGAACATAGAAGTTAAATCATGTTAATGAAGGCCATTAAATAAGGTAATCTTAGATGATAATAGATTGTTACCATGAATTAACTTAAATCCACAAATGATCCATGTAAATGAAATGTTTATGCCATAAGTCCTTCATCCAAGGTTCATATTTACTAGAGATAACTCTATATTTTGATGGTTTCCCATTACTGTTAATCTCATTTTAGATATATAAGATATGAATCTTGGCTTCATATTCCAAGAGGTTCGATGGTCTTTCACAATCTCCTATTAATTCATATTTCTCCTAATAATTACAATTTATTTGCAATGTAACAAAAGTACCATAGGATTATGTGTATACCATTCCCCACATTGACTTGAAGGGTTGTTGGTGAGCTTAAGCATCATGATGAAATTTTTAAAATTTTCTCTTCCAAGTGCTTTGGTAAAGATGTTGGTAATTTGGTAATTTATGGAACAATGTCCCAAATGAGTAGTCTTTTCCTATATACAATATCAAATTAAATGATTGTTTGTATTGATGTATTTAATGTATTTATGGAACGCGGGATTGTTGCGAAAATCCATTGAAAAATATTATCAACTAGAAGAGGAGTATTAAATGAAATGGTTGCTTGTATTGATGTATTTAGTTTAATCATGGAAAGTAGAACTCTTGGAAAACTTAATTGGAAACTATTATCAACTAGGAGGGGAGTAGATTTCACTTGTTTCTCATGCAAACATTAAAGTATTTTCCTAAGCTACATAATATTCTTTGTTGCTTCAATAACTGCTACATATTTTCCCTATGTAAGGAATCTACTAGAATTGACTATTTCAATTACCTCTAAGGGACAACTAATAATTGAAGACTCTTGAGATATATTAGAGTAAAAACACCATTTTCTGTATGACTCTCAAATTCTAAACTAGAATATCCAATCAAGCCGAAGTCACACAGGATAGAGTACTTGATTCCAAAATCTAGAGTTCCCTTTAAGTATTTCAAAACTTGTTTTTTATCATGTTAATTCCCTTCACAAGAATCTTGCACAAAACTAGAAATAATCCCAACAAAAAATTATTGATATGTTATGATGGTGGTGAGGTAAATAAGACTTCCCACAAATGGTTTGATTTTTTTGCATCCTCAAATTCATTCATTTCTTTTGATATTATTATCAATTTTTGTTACATCGAAGTAGTTATCGTGCTTTCACTCAACCATGAGATATTTAAATCACAACTATATCAATAAGAAAAATATCTTTGGAAAAAAATATTAATAATTATGAAAGAAAATTTAATGTGTTTGTGTGTCAAGTACCTCAAGCTAACCTACTATTTTTTTTTGTCCAAGTTAAATTCCCATTATATGTCAAGGTTCGCATGTGTTATAAAAAGTGCTAAAATTCATGTGATATATACCTCCAACACTCATATTTATATTATAAATATACCCTTGTCATCACAAGACTTATATCTAGAAAACTACTAGGTTTTTATTGTTTAGTACCCCACTTAAAGGAGAACAAGTGCACATTAAAAATATATCCCTTATGAGCCTGCACAGTACCTTACCCATATACAAGAATGTTTATCATGTATGCTTATACATAATTAAATTGAGTAGGCATATAATACACTATCTATACTATAGCTTATTACCCTCACTATCCTCCATTTCACACTTCACCTCAGAACCCTCATCATTAATAGTAATATTAGCGTTAATTCACGATCTATCAGATTGAAATATCATATAATTGAAATGATCTATTAAGGTTTAAAAGGTATGAGGTGCTCATCGACTTGCATATAAATTTTCTAGTCTCTTTGATTTACATAATGGTAATGATTGGTTGGTTCATGAATTCAATGAATTTATCAAATTTTTATTCTTGTGATTACACATGTACTTATCACGAACTTTGAGGGAGGGATTTAATGGTAGTTAATATGTAGAAATTCGTGAATCAATTGCAGTTGTACACAATGATTGTGCCATGTGGAGTTCACATGGGCTGTCAGCAATTTTTTAACGAATGGCCTAAATTAATCTCTCAGATCTTGACGGTGCTAAACAATGTTCATAACCCTATCATTTCACTTTTGATGGGTTTCTCGTTAGGTACGTTTATTATTTTTCGATCCGCCATTAGAGCACCAGGTTTGGCCGTCTCAAGTTGGGTACATTCAGATGGCCATTTTCCATGGCTCCTGCTTCTAGGTAATTGTGTCTATGTCATTGGAAATTTTATACTCGTATTATTTAAAGTGAAAAATAGTGAACTAGCTTCTCTGTCGATTTTCTCGGATTGACTAACCCTTTTCCAGCTTTCGCGTTACTATTCTCGACCATGCATTTATAATATTTCTAGCATGCTGACCTCCGTCGTCAGGTAGTTCATCTTCCTAGAAGTTGACCGAAAATTCTTCAACCGCATACTCCATCAAGTAACCCTCTCATTATTTTTTTCTATTCCATTCAATAACTCTAGCAATTTGGTTAAGCTAAATATTTCTCGCAGTTACTTTCAACGACTAATTTCATTTATGTGTTGTTTAGCCTTTGTAAAAATATCGGCCACATTGTTACAAGTTTTACAATATTCAACAATAATTTCCTTTGACTGTAGTTTCTCTCTGATAAAATGGAATTGAGTGTCTATATGTTTGGTGTTTTTATGAAACAATCGATTGTATGCCAATTTAATGGTGCTCTGGTTGTCGCTTTTGATGGAAGTAAGATTCTTTTGTTCTTTTCCTACATCAATGAGAAGCCTTCTAGACCAAATCGCTTCACATGTCGCTGCACACAATGCTTGATACTCAACTTCACACGATGACAAGGCTACAGTACTCTGCTTCTTGCTGCTCCATGCTATGACCCAGGATTCTGTGCTGAATGCGTAACCTGTGATGGACCTTCGATCATCCAAGATACCTGCCCAGTCTGAATCCGAAAAACCTGCTAGAATAACATCAAATGTGTCAGTGTATAAAATGCCATAGTTAACAGTACCACAAAGATACTTCAACACGCTTTTTGCTACTACCCAGTGACTTTCAAGCGGTTTTAACATGAATTGGCTCAACACACTAATAGAGTATGCCAAGTCAGGTCTGGTTGTTGTGAGATATATCAAGCTTCCAACCAGTTGTCCGTACATTGTAGCATCAACCTCTTTAGTGTCATTGTCACTGCACAACTTCAAATTCTGCTACGAAGGTGTCACTGTTGATCTAGACTGATCCATACCAAACTTTTCCAACAGATTTCTAGCATACTTCCCTTGGGTAAGAAAAGTTTGCCTAGTATCTCTGCATACTTCTAATCCCAGATAATAATGAATGCTTCCGAGATCTTTCATCTCAAAAACTTGTGCCATAAGCCTTTTGATTCCTCTGATTAAATCATCTGCATCTCCTGTTATAATCATGTCATCTACATACAAAGAAATCAAAATAATCTGCCCCTGATTATTGTACCTTGTATACAAATTTGGGTCATTTAAACTTCTATGAAAGCCATACTTTAAATAGAAAGAGTCAACCTTTTCGTACCAAGACCTGGGTGCTTGCTTTAAACCATATAAAGCCTTTTTCAATCTGCAAACAAGATGTTCCTGCCCCTGCTTTACAAATGCTTCTAGGTGTACTAAGTAGATTTCCTCTTTTAAATCACCATTTAAAAATGCAGATTTAACATCAAGCTGGTGTAGCTCCCAATTACATTTAGTAGCTAAAGCAATAAGCATTCTAATTGTATTTAACTTTGCTATAGGTGTAAAAGTATCATCAAAATCTATACCTTCCTGCTGTGAATATCCTTTTGCAATCATCCTAGCATTTAATTTCTCTATACTTCCATCTGCATTCATTTTTGGTTTAAAGAACCATTTACATCCTATCGGTGTTTTATTCTTAGGCAGCTCAACTAAATCCCAAGTGTCATTTCTAGGAATTTATTCTATCTCTTCATTCATTGCAACCCTCCGCTCCTTAAATTGACTAGCTTCTTTGTAATTAGTGGGCTCTACAATGTTCAAAACATTTGACATCAAAGCATAGTCTCTCGATTTTAATGGTTTTTGAGTCTTCCTACCTGATCTCCTTGGTAGGGGACTTACCTCAATTTTTTTTTCTTCAGCTATAACTGGGCTTGCATTACCACATTCTTCTTGTTCTTCTTTTTGCTCTTCTTTTTACTCTTGCTCTCTTTCATCCTCGCTGCTTTCATCCATCAACAATGGAATGTGCCAATCATCACCAATGTCATCTTTCCATTCCTGTACTTGTTCATGAAACACTACATCCCTGATTGAAAATGTCTTACGAGACTCAGGATTGAATAATTTATATGCTTTAAATTCTGTACCATAACCAACAAAGATGCATCTAACTGGTTTAGGGTCTAATTTCTTCCTATCAGCTTTGGGTATATGGGCAAATGCTTTTGACCCAGATACTCTTAAATGATTTACTACTGGTTTGAATCCATATAGAGCTTCAAAAGTATTTTTGAAGCCAAGATACCTGGTAGGACTTATGTTCTTCAAATATACAACAGTATTAATAGCCTCTGCCCAAAAACTATTAGACAGACCCTTACCTTGTAACATGCTCTTGCGCACTCCACTAAAGTTCTGTTTTTGCGCTCTGCAACTCCATTCTATTGTGGTGTGTGTGGAATTGTATACTACTGAACAATCCCATGAGATTTGCAAAATTTCATGAATTCCCCTAGCTTGTATTCTCCCCCTTGATCGGATCGAAGAATTTTTATACTCTTAGCAAATTTTTTTTCCACCAAGGTTTTAAATTCTATAAAGCACTGGAAATTCTGACTTTTCTTACTTAGAAAATAAACCCATGAATATCTACTATAGTCATTAGTAAATAACAGAAAATAATATGCTCCTCCTAGCGACCTTGTCTGCATAGGTCCACATATATCAGTGTGCACTAGTTCTAAAATATCTGTTTCCTTCCTCCTATCATGCACAATAAACTATTCTCTATGCATTTTACCTAAGGCACAACCATCACAATTTAATTGAATATTAAGAAACATAGGGAGCCCCTCAACCGTACGTTTCTTCTGCAATAACATGAGGTCTTGCAAATATAAGTGACGGGACCTCTGATGCCAGAGTTGTTCGGCTGTCGATCCTCCTGCAACCATGGCTCGCTTTGGTATACTCTTTGCATCCAGTCTATATAGGCTTCCAACTCACATGCATGTTGCAACTATTTCATTCCTGCAATCCTTTATCACACAATGAGTCTTGAAAAACTCGACTTGCATATCTTGATCAGCCATCATGGATACAGATATCAGATTTTTCTTATTTCCAGGCATATATAAAACATTTTTAAGTTGATTAATTTTTCCATTTGGTAACTTGACTGGAATCACCCCATAACCTTTAATCTCGTATCCGCTATCATCTCCTAAATAAATTTTTGATCTGCATGTACTTTCTTCAAGGCTATCAAAAAATTCCTTTTTACCTGTCATGTGAGAGGATGCTCCGGAATCGACACACCAAATATCGTCCTCATTAGATGTTGAAAGGGCACAATCAACTGTGAACAGTAAAAATTCATGACTGAGGCCTTTATCTTCTTTTTCAACAAAGTATATTCTGTGCTTTGCACTTGCTTGCTTCCTCTTTGCATCATCAACCTGTTTCTTAAAGCATTGCTTTTGTATATGACCCTTCTTTCCACAATAATAACATTTCTTTACAGAATTATTTGCAAGAATACCTTTATGCCAACTATTTTGTGATGTTCCTCCTTTCTGCTGTGATTGTTGTTCTGGCTACTTTCCTCTGAATGATCGTCATTTCACCATCAGCGCAAGATCATCATTCCTGGGGTTCAGGTTCTGCCACCACCTCCTCTTGCAGCAAGATCCCTGTCAGATCTTCAAATGTGGACGCTTTCTCCCTTGACGCCAATCCAGTAACAAACATTTGAAATTCATCATGCATCCCACTCAGTGTGATTGAGACGAGATCAAAGTCAAACACCGCCTCTCCGATGTCCCCCAGTCTGTCTTTCACATCTTTTATTCACGCAACAAATGCAGCAGTAGTCTCCCTTTCATCCATCCTCATGGAAAATAGCTTGCTCTTAAGCGCCATAATTCGACTTGTGTTCTAGGTCTGATACAAAATTTTGATGGTCATCCAAATCTCCGCGGACGTTTTATAGTCTCTGATGTGCGGGATAATACTGTCCTTCACGAACATCTTCAACAAAAATTTCGCTTTGTTCTCTCATTTTTCCCATTCTTGCTCATGTGTCCCTGCGTTTGGCTTCAGCTCATCACCTGTAACTATGGACCAAGCATTTGTACCCTTAAGCAAGGTCTGGATCTTAAACTTCCAATTCGTGAAGTTAGATCCATTGAGTTTGCCAGACTCATGAAGATACGATTCCATCATTTTACTCATCCTGATCAGATCTACAAAATGAATTTACCCAACAGTAAAAAAAACGATACCTGTCAAATCAATCTGTCACTTCTCTACCACTGATCTACAACATCTGACAATCCCACTCCGGTGAGCAAATTCGGTGTTTCTCAATACAGCCGAAAAATTGGTCTGATAAAAATTGATCCGGTCTGCCTCTCCCGGATAGATCCACAACTTCTCCGATCTGCACCCCTCACAAATTGTCGAATGAAGATGAGGCTTCCCGCAGATCCCCTTATAGGTGAATTGGCGCTCTCCCGAGCGAAAATCTCGCGCCAAGATAAAGTCGGTGCGAGGCAAAATGTATGGCGTGATTTTTACCTTAAATTCCGTGCCAATCCAGTATTTTGGCATGATGGCGCGCTTAATAACTGAACAAATGTGCCAATCTTGTATTCTGGTGTGACTGTCAATGAAAAACCCGTGCCAACCCCCTTCTACTCAGAAACAAAAACTTCCGAGTCCGAGCTAGGTGTTCTGCAGTCCACTTGCTCAATTGAGCACAAAGCTCTTGTGTACACGTGGCCACAGAGGCCCCTCAAGCCACACAGGCAATTCTACCACACAGGGAAGCTAGCCACAAAGGCATTTCAGTCACAAAGGTGATAAAAGATCAGGCTCACCCAATCTGAGCTCTTATACCAAGATAAAATGTGAACATAATTGAAAAGGAGGAGATGTAGCTCACAGGTGTGGCCTGCACCTGGATACTATACTCAAAACAAAGAGATCACTCTCGTACACTCTATTATCATCAATGAAAGATTACATGATTAAATACAACTTTAGAAATGAGTAAGTTGCAACCAAACTCCTAAATTCTAGGAAAAAATCCTAAACTAAGGAGATACCTTACAACTTATGTAACCAATTCTCCATTAATACAAAATAATATTAATTATTTTCAACTTACCATAACCATAATTTTTTATTATGGTATACTATAGGATTTTACCCTTTTTTCTTGTCTAATGCCAGTGATGTATTTATACCCTGAATATTTTTACATATGGTTGTTTTCATACTTTGTGATGCAAAAGTTAAACGAATAGTCCAATAAGCAATACGGTCGTGTTCAACTTCTAAATTGATGTTAGTGGTGATGGTAGACCTTTAACACTTCTAGCTATGTACCTCAATAAACTTTATACTTAATTTTTTTCTAAACACTTGTTGAAATTCATATTCATGTATCTGTATCTGTTATAAGGAAATTCTTTTGTTTTCTTCCATTGTTATCTCATTCTTCAAGTCTTCTCATTTCCCTCATAATATCTACCATTTTGATCCAGCTAACCATTTCTATATCTTTAGAGACAGAGGTTATCGCTTTCCTACCCACTAATCAAAGGTATAGGTCACTCTTTAATATTTTCATGAAGCATCAGATATATCACTATATTTTCAATGGGAAATACATGTGTGTTTATCAAAATAATTTTCAAGTCTTGATCAAATTCATTGTAATTAATTAGAGGAATAGAAATTGAATAAGATCCCAGTAAGGCTTGGCCTGCTTTATTTTATTTCCATATTTCGCCTTTTAACTTTCTGCCTGTAGCATAATAGTAATCATAGGTTATAGAGATTAAATTTGTTTTTGTTATTCAAGAAAAAGACAAGGTTCGGATCACTAATTTTCCTGATCTCCAATAATCACCTAGAAATCACCCTTGTCAACTTTTTTATTGGTGTGATAACGTTTTAACTTTCCCCATTACTCAACGGTTGCTTCTTAATAATTGTGTAATCTTATGCTCTATAACTAACATATAATGAAAATCAGTCAATGCTATGTACCATACTCGGCGCACAATATTATCACTCAAATTCCTATTCTGATTTCATTATTAGTAACTAAAATCCATACTACCATTTTAATGTAATATAAAGACCAATTTAGATTCCACGTAGTTATATCCACCATGAAATAATACATGCAATCACTTGAACTAGCAACCTCAATCTTCCCACATCCCCAGATTAGTTTTGATGTTATTTTAAGTAGTTTTTCACTATGAATTATTCTAGTGTACAAGTTCTACTTAAATCTAATCCTCGGATACCATAAAATGCTAAAAGAAATTGAATCAAAAGAAATAAAATGGAATTAGAATTAAATAACAAAAGTAATCCAACTAGAATTATCGATAGCAGTTCGCTTGGGAATCTCGCACATTTTCACCACCCAACCTTGAACTATAATCCTTTAGTTTACCCCCATGCTGAGATGATATTTCCTAGTATCAACCACCACTATTGATCTCATTAGTATATATTTAATACTTTTCTTTCATGATAAATCTTTTGTTAACCACGTCCTACTTTTGTGGAACTTCTTATCCACTTTCCTAGGCTTTTCCATAAAAGCCCTCATTTCTCTCCCAAGGTGCTCTTAGGATTTTCTAATCTTAACATATTTCTCTAGCTAAGAAAATTAAAGGATCTTTCTCTCCCATACATTAATCTTATCTAGAATTTTATCTATAATTATGATCATGAAAGAATTATCCAATCTCATTTATCTGTGAGATTATATTCTTCTATTTTGGCAAGAGTCACATTTCTAGGTGTTTCATTTCCAAGTATTTCTGACCGCTTATGCTTGTTTGTTTACTCAAATGATTTAATTCACATAACATATCCATGTATTTCTACAACCTTTTCCCACTATGCCGATTGACACAGTGTCGTCTTAAATAATTTGTTACATCCACAGAGGGATATTACATTCTCCACCCCTTAAACTAACATCATCCTTGGTGTGTATATTCCCAATCACTTGTATCGTACTTAGTGTTAGATAAGAATTGTACAATTTACTTTCTCACAGCTAGGTAGCCACATCAGAAGTATAACTTTTCTTTTAGTACTTCAACCCGTATTAGAGTGCTGCCTAAAAAATTTGCTATAATCAATGGTGTGGGAGTTATAAATTACATATTATTGAAGTATTGCTACATATATAAAAGGAAATATCAAAAGCTTTAGTATGGATGAGAAATTATAAATTCTTCTTTTGTCCACAATTTAACATTTCCCATTTTACACTGCATTATGTTCCTAATATTAGAAGGGAGAATGCCTTCTTTTTCAGTATCTGTCTTTTCATATTTATCAGTCGCCTCGTACATTCCAACTGCATTTGTAACCTCTATCCACATGCATTTGCTGGTGTTAGTAAGTTTAATGCAGTATTATAACAATTTCCTATATTTATTTTCACTTATTCATTCACTGCTACATTCCACAATATGAGTATAATCTATTACAGAACATATCCCTTACATAGAAAAAACAATAACGACTAGGCTATTTGCATCATTCCATTTTATGCCATTAGCGCGATATATTTGTATCTAATATGGGTCTATCAAGAATATTCTTGTGTGAGATATCATTTTACTATTACCAATCCCATTTTCTGCATGAATCTTGGTAAGTCCATGACAATCATTTGATATATGTTTTCATTCTTTTCCATAAACCAATGTAGCTATAGGATTACTGCAATCATGAACACTTAAGAAGTTCTTTGATACCATTCATTCTCATGGTAATTTATGAAATTTATTTACGTTGTGTATAACCCTAAACCTTTATACTTTTTCATTCTTTCCATGTCCTTTTCCATCATATATGTTAAATATATGCTTCATAAGTTCTACCTACATTCAACATATTATTTACCTACAAATAATAAGTTCAACATCCTTTATATATACTACTTCAATGGTCCCAATGCCATGTACATTATCATAACCATGGCTCATTTATAACTTCAAGATACATAATAGTATATTCCTTTGCACATTTCTCATAGGAAAATTGCAATTAACCGGAAATTGTTTATAGTAGGGAATAATCTAGATATGATTTTCTCGCTTGTGCAACTACTGTCTCAAATATATATATTAACAATTAGGTTATGATTAAAATAACCTATAGGTGAACTCAACGATGCCCATTCTTAACTCATCCCCATTACCCATACTGGTAGTTAATGGGTATCTCATTGTTCACCCACGATCAACATCATGTCTTCACACTTACGACACCTTGTTGTTCTTCCTTCCTTTAATGTTGCATGTTTTTAATTCCAATTTTTTAGATTGTTACACTCTTATGCAGACTGCCAATTAAGTTTGTTAGCTCTTGTTAGTAGCTAGTATCATTTTTTTAATTATTATTCTAGTATAACATTCTACACATGGATATCTCTTAAACTCCATTCATGGGTTTTTTCTGTCTATTCTTATATTACTTCCACACACTTCCTGGTACAAACATTGTCCTTGTTTCCATTATATATGTCTCTAATGGAAAATCAAGAAGGTCACTTCCTCCAACCATCTCCTTTCTTGGTAGAAAATCACATTTTCCCTAAATTTTTACGAGTTGTTCTAGTAATTATATTCAATCATCCTTGATAATTTAGTTCTCAACTTGAAAAGCGCACTATTTGAAATACATATACGATCAACATTTGTTTTCGTGATAGTTGTATTTCTGTGATATTATTGTAAATACTAGTTATGCTCAAGAAATTTCCTTTTTCCCTATCGGTTGCATATTGTTAATGAGCTTAGTACTTCTTCATATTCTCTTTATATATGTCACATTGACTTATTTTTTATCATCCCATTGTATGATCCTCTCCTACTTAGTCAATTTTCTCAACAAAATACTGAATTTTCTCAATTTCCGAATTACATTCTTGCTTATCTTATTCTGAGAACCCATAATAGATTTTGTGTGTTACCCAAAATTGTGTAGCATTAGCTATATAATATTACTATTTCCCATTATTAGTTATTAATTATTTCTACATCTGGTAGATTTATTATGCATTTCCAACATATTCCAGCCATCATTTCTCCTGCCGAAATATGTCTAACAGACCTATCTTGTTAAGATACACAATTTCCATAGCATATTTTATGGATTTGAGTGACTCTCTTCACTCTTTAACATTTGGTGCCTTTTATTCCTTACCTTTCAGCCTTACTCAAGAGTGTAGGCATAATAAATTTATCATGGCACATCCACTTTTGCTCAAATTCCCAATATTTCTTTTCTTTTTTTTTACATTATCAAAGAGTGACACACACTTCCCTAGTCCTAGTAATGAGAAATAATTCTCTACCCACCTCATTCTTGTAGAGAGTATATCATATCAAATTATCATGCACATCCTTAATCAGTGAGAAAGAATAAGAATTAACACGTTTAAGGGTTATATAAGAAAGAATGAGGTTCATATATTTTCGAGTTTATCTCTATAATCTCCTCGAAAGATCCCATCTATAGGCTTTTATTTAAACTTTTGAGCTGAATTCAATTTATTACCTATAAAATTTATTAAATTTTAGCTTCCTTGTTCTTATACCGATAACAACCTATTGGTAGTGATTATATGAATACTTTGTGCAACTTCCTTAATTAAATTGTTTTCGTGCCATCCCAACATCTTTACTCTATGTGTATATAGTAAGTGTATAGATTATCTTCCATGCTTGGTTGTATCATGTATAGCTCTATCCCAAAGATTTGCTATTTGATTAGACTACTCTAGTAATTTAATTCATTTATCTTCCAATCTTAAAGTTTGTAGTATATTCACAATAACACGTTCGAATCCCACCAAAGTTTTACGACCATTTTCCCTCAGATTAAATCTCAATCACGTATTCTTTAAAAGTTATGCGCTTGTTTATTTTGTTATTTCAGTATCAAGATAATATTTTCGGCATTGATTTTGTACCCTCATACTTGTTTAGTTCTCTCAGACACCAACTTTACAATTTCCTCGGGATATATAACACACATTTACTAATTCTTTTACATTCTTTTACATAAGTTAAGAAACCCATTTTCATGATTTTTAGATTTCGCCAATAGTTCTCAAAGAAAATGCTTCAGCGCCAACTTTTATTCGACAGATTAGAAGTCTAACCTCTGTTTATAAGCATAGTTTCCAATAGAAATCCAACTAACCCTCTTTACCTCGCTATCTCAATACATAGCTCATTTCTTATTAGAAGTATTTTTACTATATTTTACAAAGTCGTGTATCTTTACAACACTTCAAGGAAATATGGTTTAGTATTTCAATTAGGGGTTGAGATCCAGCTTCAGTAAACTTTCCTTGTTGTTTAATTATGTATCCAATGTTGGATAACATCGGCAATCCTTCCTTTTTAAAGATTATCCGCCAGACGATTATATGTTATAGAACATGTGTTCCATGAGTTTTTTTTTCCTATTTAAAAATAAGGTGTGGCTATAAGTTGACCATCTCATCACTTCCTTTTACCCTAACTATGATCACAGGAGGTTCTAAATAATTTATGCATTTTACGGACTGACCCCCTTTTCCCATACCAATTATAGTATGAAATTAAGGAAGGAAGAATGTAACTTCACCAAAAACAACAATTTAACACTATTATTAGTGCCTCCGCCGAAAACTGATATGAACTAAAGTAATGGTCAACCCATGGACTTCCCTTTCAAAAGCAAAAAAAAACGAATTGTTCTCGAACTTCAATAGGGATTATCCAATCTCCTTCACTTGCTTGGATAAGTTGTTGCATTCTAATAAATTCTTTTTTTATAGCCTATCTATCGGGTTTTCTCACTCTGAAATGGTATTCTGGTTGGTTATGGCATTGTCTCGTCACTATTTTAGGAAGCCAAATTTCTTTGGCAATTGGGTCCACACGTGTGCTTCCACTATAATTTAATAATTGAATTAGTTTTCCTTTCATCCATCACCCATGGTAGGTGCTATAGGTAGTCTTTCTTACACCATGTTATGATACTGCCCATTAGGCATGAGAGTTAAGCCTAAGCTTTGATACCATGTGTCATAAAGTCCCATTATATATAAAGGTTCACACATATGATAACAAGTGTTAAGATCCATGTGATATATACCTCCAACACCTACATTTGTATTATCACTATACCCTTGTCATCACAAGACTTATATCTAGAAAACTACTAGGCTTTTATTGTTTAGTACCCCGCTTCAAGGAGAACGAGGGCACATTAAAAATATATATGCTATGAACCTACAGAGTACTTTACCTGTCTATAGGAACTTTGATCATGTGTGCTTATGCATAATTCAATTGAGTAGCCATATAACTTTTTTTTCAGAGAAAAAAACAGAATAGCTTTATATTAAGAGTATATAAAGATCTTCAGTACATAATTTAAGATGACTGATTTGGCATGGATATGCCCAGACCTCTTCATAATAATGCAGACAGATTCCCATAGAGGCAGATAATGTATTTCATCCTTAGCAGAAAACATAATGTCGAACCAGTTCAGAAATGCACATGAAAGAGGACAGAGACAATATATAATGCATCTCGAGGATCAGTGATCAAGGAGCTTGATGGAGATGTGTCAAAACTTTACAAGGCTGTAGCAAAAAGGAGACTTCATTCGAAAACATATAAGGAGGGGGCAGCTACGCCCTCCCTATATGGGGAGGATCCAAAAGAAATAGTTGGAGACAATACTGAAAAGCAGAAACCTCATGCAAAATC
This sequence comes from Pinus taeda, assembly GCA_000404065.3. Classification (NCBI taxonomy): domain Eukaryota; kingdom Viridiplantae; phylum Streptophyta; class Pinopsida; order Pinales; family Pinaceae; genus Pinus; species Pinus taeda. Next base: position 143,811 of record APFE030488885.1, read on the forward strand.
ACAACTCGCAGCATCAGATGGGATCACATGTTGATGTAGTAAAATATTAATGATAGGAATCATAGCAAGCCAAGATACCCTGAATAATAGTCTGGAGAGGTTCCTTGGAGTCTTCGAAAATGTGCGCATTCCTCCAGTTCCACAGTTACCAGCAAGTGATAATGAACAACGATCTCAAGGGGGGGATTGTCTACTCCACCAGAGAAAACCTTCCTGAACAGAAGAAAAAATGATGTGAGAGAAAGCAAAAGAAGTAGACAAATCATACCAAATTATGAGAGAGGTAGGGCACTGAAAGAACATGTGCAAGTTTGATTCCGAGGCATTGAAGCACATAGAGCTATTTGGACGCTACCAATTCCTCCTTTGTAGTGTCTCCCATGTACCTTATCTATACTATAGGTTATTACTCTCACTATCCTCTATTCTGCACTTCGCTTTAAAACCCTCATCGTTAATACTAATATTCGTTAATTTGCCACCTATCGAATCGAAATATAATATAATTGCTACCATCTATGAAGGTTTAAAAGTTATGCGGCATTCATTAATTGACATATAATTTTTCTGGTCTCTTTGATTTACATAGTCGTCACGATTTGTTGGTTAAGGAAATCAACGAATTTATTAAATTTTAAAGGTATGCGACATTCATTAACTGACATATAATTTTTCTGGTCTCTTTGATTTACATAGTCGTCACGATTTGTGGGTTAAGGAAATCAACCAATTTATTAAATTTTGATGCTTGTGATTACACTGGTACATCTCAAACACTTTGATGGAGGTATTTAATGGTAGTTAAGATGTATAATTATTTGAATCAATCGCAGTTTGCAACCTTGATCGTGCCATGTGGAGTTCACATGGGTTGTCCGCGTTTCTCTAATGAATGGCCCAGATTAACTTCCCCAATCTTGGTGGTGCTAAACAATGTTCATAACCTTAACATGTCACTTCTGATGGGTTATTGGTTTGGTACGTTTTTCCTTTTGCAACTCGCCATTAGAGCACTGAGATTTTCCATTTGGAGTTGGGTACATCGAGATGGTCATTTTCCATGGCTTCCGCTTCTATGTAGTTGTCTCCTCGTCACTGGAAATTTTATACCTCTATTATGTACGGTGAACATTAGATTTTTCGTTTGTGAACTAGTTTCTATGTGGAAATTCTCGAATTGATGAAACCCTTTTCCACCTTTTGCACTGGTGTTCTCAGCCATAGATTTAGAATATTTCCAGCATACTGACCTCCTCGTCCTGTAGTTCACCTTCCCAAAGGTCGACCAAAAATTCTTCACGCATACTCCACCAGGTAACCCTCTGGTTATTTTTTTTCTATTCTATGCAATCACTCAAGAAATCTGGTTAAGTTGAATATTTATCGTAGTTACTTTCAGGTCTCAATTTCGTTTATTTGTTGTTTAGTCTTTGTGAAAATTTAGTTTTTCACTTTTTGGTTTTAGAGAGCATTACGCATGGCTTATTACCGTGCACACAACATTTTTTTTCCCTTAGTTACTTTACCTACATACTTTGGTTTTCATCTGCTACTAATGTGAGGGTCCGACTATGACGAGATGTACACCGAGATATTCACCTCCTTCGGCGTTTCTCGTTCTCATATAAGTTAAAGTTTGGGTATTATTCGCTTTCTATTTCCAACCCTTAAACCTAATCTCGTACAGTTGTAGTGTTTTGCATGAAATTCTAATGCCCTGTTTCCCTTCTTACATGTATACATTTCCTTTCCGTCAATCTATTTCCTGCTCAACCGATCTTCCATAATCAACACTCGTTTGCGATTGTTCTGACAGGTGTTAAATATTTTTGAGTTACAGAGGTTCTCTGCTCTCATCTTTCCCCTCACTCGGGACTATTAAACCAGTTTGAGTCATAGTTGGTTCCTGGTTTGCGTTTCAGGCTTGCACCATGGAGACCTTATCCTACTACAACGTAGCCATAATACTGCTATAATGCCCATCATGGTTCACATATCATTGAACAACTATTGCGTAATTTGTGCTAAGCACCAGGTGAATTTTCATAAAGTATAACTTTTGGTGTATACCATAATGATACTTTTTTTATGGCCTACTTCCGGCTTTTACCCTTTTTTTCTGTCTAATGGGAGTGATGTATTTATACACTAAAGGTTTTTACATGTGGTTGTTTTCATACTTTGTGTTGCAACAGCTAAACGAATAGTCCCTTAATCTATATGGTCGTGTTTGACTTTTAAATTGATTTTAGTGGTGATGGTAGACATTTACCACTTCTGTCTATATACCTCAGTAAAATGTATACTTATGTTTTTCTAAACACTCATTGAAATTCATATTCATGCATTTGTATATGTTATAAGGAAATTATTTTGTTTGCTAACCATTTTCATTTGGCTAACCAGTTCTATGTCTGTAGACACAGAGGCTATTTCCTTCCTACCTTCTAATCGAGGGCACAAGTTTCTCTTTAATATTTTCATGAAGCATCAGATATATCACTATATTTCGAATGGGAAATACATGTGTGTTTGGAATCATAATTTTCAACTCTTGGGCAATTCCCTTGTAATGAATTAGAGGAATAGAACTCAGTCGAGCTCCAAGTAAGGTTTAGTTCGGTTTCTTTTATTTCCATATTTCACTTTTTAAATTTATGCTTCTAGCGTCGTAGTAACTGTCAGTTATAGGGATTAAATGTTTTTGGTATTCAGAACACAAGGTTCGGATAAATAATTATCCTGAACTCCAGTAATCGGCTATAAATCACCCCTGTCGATTTCTGTATTGGTCTCCCAACGTTTTTAAATTTCCCCATTACCTAACAGTTCCTTTCCAATAATTGTGCAATCTTATGCTCTATAACTAACAAATAATGAAACTCAGTCAAAATTATGTACCATACTCGGCACACAATATTATCACTCAAATTCCTATCCTGATTTCATTATTAGTAACTAAAATCCCTACTACTAGTTTAGGGTAATATAAAGAACGATTTATATTTTGCGTAGTTACATCCACCATGAAATAATTCGTGAAATCATATGAACTAGCAACGTCAATCTTCCCAAATCCCTACATTAGTTTTGATGTTATGGTAAGTCGGTTGTCACTGTCAATTATTATAGTGTACAACTTCTACCTAATTCTAATTCTCTAATCCTATAAAATGTTTAGCATAAATTAATTGAAAGAAATAAAATGGAATTAAAATCACATAGCGAAAGTAATCCAACCAGAATTATAGATAACACTTCGCTTGGAAATCTCGCAGATTTTCACCGGCCAACCTTGAACTGCAATCCTCCAGTTCACTCCCCATATGTTCTTTCTTAGTATCAATAACCCCTTGTTGGTATCTTTAGCAGGTATTTAATATTTTTCTTTCATGCTAAAATTTATATTAACGGTGTCTTACTTTTTTGGAACTTTTTATTTTTATGTAACTTTTTATCAATCTGCCTAGGATTTTCCATAAGAGCCTGTCTTTCTGTCCTAGGGTTCTTTTAGGCTTTTTTAATCTTAGCATATTTCTCCAACTAAGAAACTTAATGGATACTTCTCTCCTATCCATTAAGTTTATCTAGAATCTTATCTAGAATTCTTATCAGCGAAGAATTATCCAATCTCATTTACCTATGACATTATCTTCTTTTGTTTTGGGAAGGGTCTCATTTCTAGGTGTTTCCTACATAAGTATTTCCAACCCCTTCTTCTTATCTATTTATTCTAATTATTTAATTTACATAACATATCCATGTATTTCCATAGCCTTTTCTTTCTATGGCCATTGAAACAATGTCATCTTAAATAATTCATTACATCCACATATGGATATTACAATGTGTATTATATATATAGAGGGAGATAAATCTTATTTCATGGACATATAGTTTATACTTATCAATATGAGGAAATTTTTTATTCAAAACTATAATTCTGAGAAGAAAGCATATTAATGTAACAAATGTTCACCATGGAAAAGATATTTCAATCACTAGATTGAGTAAAACATTTTATTGATCTGTAGTCAAATTCAAAGAAATGTGGAATTATTTGTATGATAAATAAAAAGTTGGCACGGGCGGGCACACACACACACATATATATATCTCTATATCTATATATATAAACCATGTAAATCCATGTTAAGCTATGAAGTATCTATAGGTTTGAAGGTGCAAACTTCATTTCAAGGTTTGTATTCAAAAAAAAATTTGGACATTAAGAGCTTTAATCCCTCTACTCTTAACGGATTTGGGATTAAGAAATATCTATCTTCATAACAATATAATCTCATAATTGAAAGAATAATTATATTGTTGTTATTATTATTATAATTATATTATTTTTATGTTATCTTAATTTTTAATAATAATAATATTATTATTATTATTATTATAATGATGTTTGTTGTAAAGGAAATAATTTTAATGAGAATGCATTACAATATTTAAAAGTTTTATAAAAATAATTGGTAGAGAAATTTAGCCTAAGAGACAGCTCAATTGTTAAAGTTAGTGTTGCTAAATACTTTGCTAATGAAGAGGTTACTTGGTCAAATATCCTTTACAAATATCCTTTACCCTTTTAAGATTAGTCCCAACCAGATAAAGTGACAAGTAAATCTATTTAGCGATATTCCTAAATTAGACAACATAAATGTTGTAAACGATAATTGGAAAATAAATGTTGTAAACCATAATTGGAAAAAACAAACTCGTAGAGAAATCAAACCTTAAATTAATAAACATGCTAATGTCATTTCGAATGTAAAAATATTCCGAAGGTGACTCGTTTATTTGAAAATTCATTTAGTTGGATCGTCCATATGAATTGGTGGTTGTGGCTAACTTTGATTGTTTTTGTCCTTAGTGTCTTAGAAGAAAAATTAGAGATTCCTGAAATTATTATGAGTTATTTCCTTCCGATTAAGCCCCTCAACTTTGTCCATTATTTCTACCGTGCAAATAATCATTTATTATCATACATCAACTCTGTTATGGGGAAATGTTCAAGCGATAATCATGATATACCGATAAAAAATGATTGTTTGCATGTAAGAGGAGGTTCTAGCTATGGTGGAGATCCCCGCTTCTCATATCTAGTTCCTGGAAAATTTGTCAATCTATCCATGAGGAATATAAGGTCACGATTATTTAACTTTCTATTTTGCAGGCCAAATAGTATTTAAATATTATAATAATTCACCATTATAATAATTATGATAATATAGATAATACTATTATTTTTATATTAATTTTTATTGTGTAATAAACAATAATATTATCATGTTTTGAATTCATAAAAAGCGTAAAGGTTATTGAAAGCGAATTTATTCTAATATGATTATCATATTAATATGAGTATTTATGGAAATCTTATGCAATTAATAAGAAGTTATATTAGAAACTTAATCTAATATGATTGTTCCACCAAAATCTCTATCCATATGATTGTGTTGTTATAGTGATAATATGATATTACCGATCATATTAATGTTATAATTTATTATTATTTGAGTTA
>APFE030488885.1:150187-167376 GCA_000404065.3 Pinus taeda
AATATATAAATATTTTTCAATATTTTTTGTGTAGATTTTTTTTAGATATAACAAATTATGTACTTTTTGAAAGCACAAGATTGGAATGTACTTTACTTTCAACAACATAAACTAATAATGATCAATGAAAACAATAATTATCTAGAGGAAGAATATCAATCACACATAAAACAATATTTATCTCTAGAAAGAAACTCCAAAAAACCCCTAATATCTATATTCCATTAATCAGAAATCCATGAAGAAAATACAATGCTTGTTCTCACTTGAACAATCCCTGCACAAGTATGATCAACTCTTTGCTTCACAAGCTCGCTCTAGCCAATTCTGCTGCCTGCCAAGCCGCTATTTCCTTGCCCAAATCCTAGGAGGACCAACCCATATTTAATTGGGAAATCCTTCTTCCAAAACTATGGAATCCAAACTTAGGTCCATAATTGATTGCATGCAAGTTTTCTACAACTCAGAAAATCATACAACTCATAGTACACTGTGTCTACACTCTAATGTCAACTAGGTCTTCCTCTTAACTGACATGCATGAATTATTTGTAAGTGAATCTTCAGTTAACTCGTGTGGTACTGAGGATGCACTGGTGCACTTACTCACTACTAAACCTCTACTAGTTCCTCAAATAGTTAGAACTAATTTAACTGACTATAATTTAGTTGAACTGAGTCATCTAATTAAAACTCCAAAGAACTAAACTTGGACCCCTAAAATTCAGGGATCACACTTATATGAGTCCATAAAGAATTCCAACTCGAAATTCCTAAGTCAATTAAGTCAATTTAACTTAATTAACTATTTACATGTTCCTATGAGAATGGAATTAAATTTTAATTCACAATTTAATTCAAGGACAAATTAAATTGGAATTTATTGTTGCTATTTTTAACACTCCCTCTCAACAAGAAAGGGATTATGAGCTACCTCGATCTTGTCTCTCTGAAACTTAAATTTACATCTTGACAATTCCTTTGTTAAAATGTCAACATCCTTCTCCACTCTGGGAATGTACTCCAAGAACATAATCCACCTCAGTACACAATTTCAAGGATGATGATACTAGATATCAATATGCTTGGAACGATCATGAAAAACTTGATGTTTAGAGAGTTTGATACAACTCTGATTGTCAAATTAAATCATAGTTGGATCCATCTGCTGACCAAACAAACCAAATAGAATCTTCCTCCTTGAGATGACCAGAGAAGCTACTTGATTAACAACTATTTACTCTTCCTCTATGGAACTTAGTGCAATTGATCTTTGTTTACCATGAAACAACTGTTGGCCGAATACTGAAGATCCATCCTCATGTGATCTTCTTGTCGGATGGACTCCATGCCCAATCTGCAACAGTGAAACCTTGAAGCTTCACTCCCTCTATTCATATGTACCAAAATCCATACCGAGTAGTGCCTCTCAGGTATGTCAACACATCCTTGGCCACCTTCCAATATATCTTGGAAGTCCTAACCATTGATTGACTAAGCTAGTTAACTGCATAGCACATGTTGGGTCTTGTGTTCACCAAATACATGAGTAAACTCACAATCTACCTATAAACACTACATTATAATACATCACCTAAAGTAGCAACCTCCTTCCTCGAGTTACCTACTAGAGGAGTCTCCACGGGTTTACTACTCTCCATGTGGAACCTTTTCGGTATCTCGTTGGCATACTTTCCCTGAGAGACACAAAGTTTCCCATCACCTTTTCATACTTCCATGCCTAGAAAGTAGTGCATGAGACCCAAGTCCTTCATTTTGAACTCTCTTCAAATATCTTCTTTGCAAGACTTGATCAACCTATAATCACCTCCCATAATCAAATCGTCGACATACAGAAAAATAATCAACAATTTACCTTCCACCACAGTATGGTATAGGTTTGCATCTACTGCATTTTTGGTGAAGCCCAATCTGGTGAAGTGCTATCAATCCTAGTGTACCAAGAATGGGGTGCTTTCTTTAGCCCATACAACACCCGCTTGAGTCGGCACACATGCGACTCATGGTCAAACTTCTCAAAAACTTCAGGATACGCAATCAACAGTTCTTCCTCAATCTTTCCATTCAGGAAGGTTGTTTTTACAGCCATCTAGTGTATCTTCCAACCTATCTGCATTGATAGTGCCAAAATGGATCTGATTGATGAGTACATTTCAACCAGAGCAAAGGTCTCATCATAGTCAATCCCCTCTACCTAATAAAAGATTTGGGACACAAACCTAGAATTATGTTTCTCCACACTACCATCCGCTATTTTCTTTACCTTGTAAAGCCATGAAGAACTCACCAGTGACTTGTCTGTCAATCTTGGGACCACATCCCAAACACTATTATGAACAATGGAGTCATACTCCTCCACCATTACATCAACCCAAATCGGGTCTTACACTACCTCGTAAAAGGAAGATGGCTATATCTTAACACATCCGCTCATAAGAGCCATGTATCCAGTGTACCTCTTTGGTGACCTCTTGTACCTATTATGTGATGTGGGTACTCCCACATTCTCTCTCACATCCTGCAATAACCTGTGAGCCTCTCTAGTGCACTTTCTCCCATCTGTGGAAGACTTTGCCTAAGTGGATGTATCCACTCCTGGATCCTCTGCATGTGGCTACTCCACATCAATATGAGGCTCCTCCTTATGAGATAAAAGCTCCTCAATTTCATGTAGCTGAAGCTCCCTCTCAAGGGAACATTGTATAGCCTTCTCTTCATCAAATTTTACATCCTTGCGAACCACTGTCATCCTGTTGTTCGAAAGGCACACCCGATAGTTGTAAGGTGTATCAATGTTACCCACAAATATCCCCAACTTTGCAGTTGGCTCAAGCTTCTTCCGTGCATCTTTGGCCACATGGAAATATACTGACCAACCAAAAATCCTGAAGTGAACCACATCTGGTCTCTTCCTTGAGAAATCCTCCTCTAGTCTAATCATCCCAAGAATCTGAGGAGGGCTTTGGTTCTATAAATAAATAGTTGTGTTGCATGCCTCATCCCATAAGTGTAGTGTTAGGCAGTGTGCATGAAACATCACTCGTGCTGCCCCTACAATTCTTTTATTCTTCCTTTCATCCACCCCATTATGTTGTGGGTTATGGGGTGTTATCAACTATAGTTTAATCCCTTCTACCAAATTTTTTTAACTCATTTTACATATACTCTCCACCATTATCACTCTTAAGAGATTTAACCTTTCTACCAGTATCTTTCTTGACCAATGCTTTGAACTCATAAAACTTTGCAAAAGTTTGATCTTTCTTCTGCATGAAACAGATCCATCATTTACAAGAAAAATAATCAATAAATATAAAATAATACCCATTTTTGGCCATGGATTCTATCGTGGATGGTCCACAGGCATCTTAATTGACTTGATCTAGGATCTCTTGTGCTCGAATGACTTTGTTGTGAAAGGGAGCTTTGGTGAATTTTTCCAAAGTACACCCTTTCCATGTGCCAGTCTGCTCTAGTGTACCTTTGAGAAGACCAGTAGAACTTTGTTGCATGATGTTCAAAGCACCATGATGCAAGTGACCCAATCGCCTATGACACAACTCACATATGTCTGGCCTCTGCAACTTATCTGCTTTCATGCTCAAGGCAACAGAATCTTCTAGCTTCAACTTGTACAGATTCTTCACTTGAATACCTATCCTCTTTAACTATCCCATGGCTATGTGTCGAAGGAACCACTACTACATGTAGGTTGGTTTTAAGACAGTATTTAAGACAATATTTGAGTCAATTGTATTAACTTAAGATAAAAAGAAACTTGTGTATTGTCTTAAATATTGTCTTTAAGCGGATGTCTCAAAATTTGTCTCTATAAAGACAATATAGAACACATATTATCATTGTCTCTGTAAAGAAAAGAATTATTGTCTATTAAGAGACAATTTCATTTGTCTCTCTAGAGACAATTTCTTTTGTCTTTGTAGCGACACTTTCATTTCTATCTCTTTAGAGACAATTACATTTTTTTCTTTTTAGAGACAATAACTGAGATTAAAAACATATTGTCTCTATGGAGACTATATGTCCATAATTCAAACTATTGTCTCTCTAGAGACAATATAAAAAAATATTCAAAAAATAAATAAATAAATCATTTTGAATGTTCTTTAAAAGTAGTTTCACATTCAAGGTTCCCAAATAGTGATTTTAATTACCTTAAATATTTGTTGTTTATGGATACCAACAGAATAAAAAATGAAAAAAACCATTATTTTTAACGCTAACAACAAAGTAATTTTAAATCTAAATGAAAAAACAATTCTTGAAAGCAACATTGAAAATAATAAGGCAACACACTTATATTTTCTGAAAATGCATTCACGTCATTTGAACATGCAGGATCCTCAGTTGCAACTTCATTTTAAGACATATTATGAGTCAAAAAAGAAATGTTCTAGATTTCTCCATCCTACAAGAGGGTTTTCTCTCTAACATAGGAATTAAAAGCTTCAATCACATTAAATGGTGGAAATTAAATTCATATCCAGTTGTTAAACCACAATTTCAATACCCTTATATAATTGGAATTAGCTTCCTTGATGAAAAAGAATTGTAATAATGTATATGAATTGGAATTTACAATTGATTGGAAATTCTGTCTTCACGAAGGTTTTACAAAAGATGAAAAATTGACACAAGTCCTGGAAACGCGATATAGACCAATTCTCAATCTATTGGAGACCCACATAATTATCTTCTCCACTATTGGCTTTCACAATTCGAGTTGGCTCCATCTCCTATTGTAGCCCAAGAATTGCTGCAATTGGTATCCAAATTGGTGGTGATATAGTTCCCGAGAAAGCTTCATATCCAATGAATCTAATTCAGGTAACTAACTGTTATGATCAACTTCATAACAAGCTGAAGTTGCAGAAAAGTCTCTATCACTAGATTTTTTCTAGGTAGTTAATGATTTCTTGGAGGCACACCAAACCACCCATCCTTCTTCCTGTTAAGAATAAAATATTAAATTCATGTAAGGCAAGTTTTATACCATTGCTCGACCATTTCCAAGAAAGCGACTTACTGAAATAAAATAAAATAAATGTAGTGGTTACCTGAAATAGAAATGTGTGCACTCTTAGTATTTCTTCATTATCACTTGTCTTGCCTTGCGTGATTCCCCGGAGCACCTGCAAATGAAACAGTAGAGTCATTTTATTTTTTTATAATAAAAACCTGTACTATCTTTATAATAATTAATAATTGAAATAAAAATAAAATTCTACAAACTTATTAAACTCTCAATATAAAAATGGCTCAAAAAAATCAATATACTCTTTAATATAAACATAAATTTTAATGATGATACCATCTCTATTTTTGGTTGGTAGCATTGTTTGTTCCCAATCAAAGCCCAAAAATGTCGTGAATACTAGTGAAAAAACTAGGTAAGTTTCAAACCCTTTTAAAATGAAAGTACATCACCTACTTTTCTCTACAGTGGGATGGCACATATTTGAAAACTCTTCTAATACTCTTATTAGAAGAGTGAACAGAATCTCTGACTAAAACTTGCAGAATATCAATCAACATTAATACTCAACAATCATATGGGATTTTCCCTAAATGAGGAGATAGGGGAGAGAGAAGTGAAGTCTTCCACCTAGCCAAATGAGATGAGATCAAGTGCTGATTGAACTAGAAAACATCAAACAGAGAAGAGGCAAGTTGGTTCAAAACATAATAAATGTCCTCCTTCCCAGTGAACTACTCAACTGGATGGTACTGTGGCTATTGCAGTAAATCATAGAGAGAACTCTCCCACAAATGCCATTACTTATTACAATAATGAGTTAGGAAGCATGATGAAATGAGTTCAATGAAGAGAGGTTGAGCGGAATCAATCTTTATTCAAAAGGGTTGGTGGTTTGTGTTCCCCTGGAGTGTTGGTTGTGCGGAGTCTCACCAATCTGGTCTACTAGTAATTGCCGCAAAAGGTGCAAAGATAGGTCGATAGATTTTTTAAATTGTTAAAATAATATGAGGAATGCATTTGTAAATATGTATGCCATATATATTGACAAATATAAATTTTAGTGGTGTATAATTGTTCAGTCTTATGTATTGTGGTCTTATGCATACAAATGATGGCTTCAAGGTGGTTTCCCTGGGGTAGCTAGTTTAGCATTCTACATGCCTCTTTTGAATGCAAATGCAATATAATATAAATATACACATAAATATAAAATAGATGCTCCTGTGACACTCTACTTATGAGGTTTTTTGGTAAATGACACTCCCACTTTGCTGCGTGTTGTCGTAACTTATGTTGAAAGAAATTTAATAGAAGAGTGAATTAGAGATATATCATAAGATCTATACCTTCAAGTAACATAAATAATATGGGTATGCTGAAGGATAAATCCTTTAACCACAATGAAGGAAAAACATGATGACAAATTTCCCAATCAAGAATTTTAAGGAGAAGTTTGCAACAATTAATAAATTTGTCATATAGGAAGATGCATCTTCGAGGCCACAAATATCCAAAAATAGCATATGGTGGGAACAACAGTAGTAGTTACAAATCAAAACGAAGTAGAAATATTTTACAGAAATTAAGGAAACATTAATACACAAGGGTGTATATCCAAGGACTCGGATTCTAGGCCTCCTAAATGAATGTTGTGGAGAAAAACGAGTCTTTGTTTGGAAGCGGCTATCCTTACTAGCCAACAGTTAAAATTTGAAATGGTTATTGACGAATAATAGAGGTAGCTATTAAGATTTGAAATGACTATTGAAGAATAATAGATGAATAGTTGCTCACACTCTAGGTATACCTTTGAACATAAAAATTATGTCGAAAGGCATTGTGAAAGCAACCAAGGTGAGGAAATCTTCATGGTAGTAATTCATGCAACAATGAATAGATAGTCTATAAAGATGGGTAGTGAGCACCATGAATGTTTGTGTTGGTAAAAGTTGGATAAAGAGAATGGTAGGGAAAATTAAATCAATATATCATATGAATATCCAGCTTCCAGTGGCATGAAGAGTTGGTTATGTTGCCAAAAAATATTGACAAATTTGCAACCCAAAATTAAAGGAGCAATTTGTAGCAATTAATCAATTTATCACAAATGACAGATAAAGTAAAAAAAAATAGACAAATTGTAGACTCAGAGTTCAAGGAGCAGTTGGGAGAAATTAATCAGTGTATCATAGATGACGGATAAAGTAAATAAAATAGACAAATTGCATACTCAGAGTTCAAGGAGCAATTGGGACAATTAATCAGTCTATCACAGATGATGATACATCTTCTAACCTGCAAGTATCCCAAAGGAGTAGCCAGTGATAACAACAGTAGCAAGTGCAAAAATAGATGGAGCGGATGCATTTTTAGAAAACTTGGGAGAAATTAATACACAACAGTTATATGAAAGGACTTAGTTGTTGGCCCTCCCTAGTAAATGTTGTGTAGCAAAATCATTAAAGTAGACTTGCATCATTTCTTTTTTGTTATATTTATCATGTTGTAGTGATCTTACCCACAATAAGACTCTATCTGCAGCTATGGAATCTAGAACCGTGTTTGGTGTATGGATGTAGATTTTTGGGTTGTTTTATGGAGCAACAAATAGTACATAGATTTTTTGGGTTGTTTTCTGATTGGTTTGTGATGTCATTTTCACTTATGAAGAAATAGATCCATAATTCCAGCATTAACTTATAGATTATGGAAAAATATAACACTGAAAAGAGTTGAGAATACATACACAGTTTGCTTCTCAGGTGGGGTTGCCAAAGGTGGTTCTGGGTACTTTTCCTCCAATATCTGGGTTATAACATCAGAGTGTGGAATCCACTTATAATCAATCTTGATAACAGGAACTTTTCCTTGATGGTTGATACGCAAAAACCTGTGCACCAACATCTTCAACTTAGCTCAACCTAATTTCCCAGATAAACATAGGCACAGTCTCACACTCATAATTAGTTTTAACCATAGCCATAAAGAAATGGCCTACAACGAAAAGAAAAGAATAATATATGGGCCTCAAAACCAAAAAGTTACCAGTCAGGTTTGTTAGTGGTATCAATGAACTTCATGTTGCATGGGACCTATTTTTCCTCAAGAGTAAGCAAAACCCTCTCGCTGAAGGGACCTACTCAAATATTTCTTCAATATATTAAGATTTACTTCATACACTAAAATGCCTGAAATGCATTGATAGACGACAAATTGTTTGGCAAATAAAGATGAAATAAAAGACAGGAAATGCAACATTGAATCATTCTGCTAAAAAAGGGGGAAATGACAGGAAAATTACTTATAGTCCCCAAGGGACCTGTGCAAAGATGTGTTCAATACATTAAGCTTTACATCATACATTAAAATGCCCAAAATGCATCAATACACCACAAATTGTTTGACAAGTAAATATGAAATAAAAACCAAAGAAAACAGGAAATACAAGATTGAATAGTTCTGCTAAAACAAGGGAACATAACATGAAAAATTATTTACAGTCCCCAAGCTTGTAAGGCGCACCTATGGCAGCCTTAACATATACTTCCACTACTTCAGCCATGTTCACAATTCATGTACTGCCAATCTTTGTCCTAGGAAGCAAGGCCGTGGATCTAACCCCTTCCTCGCCAAACAAATGGGTACTCGAGACCACAATTAAAGGCTCTACGATACAACACCAGTGATTACAGAGTGTCGCAGTGAAAATTTTTTACTACAGCGAGAGACGAAGTGGAGGCTACACTAAGCATGGATATCATAGCCATCTCTGACTTCTATTAATAGACCTCACTCTCATAGGTTTCCATCCTCCCCATTTTTAAGACACTCATTAGTGGAAGATCACTCTGCATTGCAAATTCCCATATATGAAATGAAAATAACAAATGAATTCAGTGTGCAATCTAATCCCCATCACATAAATGCTAAAATAAGAAACTATGGGTTTGTTCCAAATACCTGTTACGTGTTTGTCTCTGAGAGACCCTCATATGCGCTATAATGCAGCTCGCAAAAATGTTGGCAAGAAATCCAATCGTGCACCATAAGGTTTATGTCCAATGCCATAAATTCCACAAAACATTCAAACGGACTCTCTCGGAACCTCGAGTTAAAAGGTGGGCACAAATGTCAAGTGAAGAGAGGGATAAAAATTTGTGCACAGATGTGAGATGAACATTAAAAGGGTAGATGATCGACTGATTCAAAAGAATGCCTATTGGCCTAATTATGTTGAACACCATGGATTACAACATTACCAAAGCTATTAGCCTGGTTCACAAAGCCCCAAACATGAGTTTTAGACGGTATAGTGGCTAGCTGAGGATTAGACTGTATGGATTTAATGTCACTACATTCATATATCTATTATGTTAAACAACATGGATTACAACATTACCAAAGCTACTAGCCTAGTTCACAAAGCCCCAAACATGAGGATTTGATTGTATAGTGCCTAACTGAGGATTAGATTGTATGGCTTTAATCTCACTACATTTATATATTTAGTTTACCATAGAGGAGAGAATAGAGTTGGAGTTATTGGTCTAATAACGCTAGTACAAGGAATTATTGAGGGAGGGGAGTCTGGATTTTCTTCTAGCTGAAAGCCTCTTTAGGTGGATTACTCTAGCTATTATCACTCAGAAATTTTCTCGCTATGACATAAAATTACGAAGGTGACATGAAACTAATATTTCAGATTAAAAGCGATCACTTCCAACATAGAGAAGCACTACAACAACTAGTTTTTAGTAAATACAGGGGCTAGATTGTCTGGTTTAAAAATATGGTGGTAGGGGAGCTTGTGAATCCATTGGGAATGGAATCAATATTTAAGGATATCAATTAAAATTTTCAAAGACTCATTGATATGAACAAGTGTTTTCAAAGTCAAGATAGTTAGAGATCTATCGAACATTAAATTGTTATAGTATGATGGTGGGAAGAGAAATGCAACTCAATTATAATGAAACATCTAACACAGGACAAATTTTGTCATAATATCATAAACACTGGTGCAAATATTTGAATCCAAAAATATAGAGCATTGACTCTTGAATTCCATATATGTAACTCTGTATTCAAATATAGAATATCAACACATCATGATTAACAGATAAAGGAATCATTCACTAAGAAACAAACAATGCAATAGTGTACCCATCTGGACTCTCAAAATACAAAACAAAAGAAAGAGTGTCAGCAAAAAGGCTAAAACTGTCAGCAAAAACCCATTTAGCGATAGATCAATAGAATGAATACTCCTCCCTATTTAAAATGCAAGGAATCTAACAATTTATTCCTACAGAAAAATCATTATAGTACAGAGTATATTCACTACTCTTACCTGAGAATATTACCATTTCCATGTCAGAGTTGTACATGTCCATAACGACATCTCCATGTACAAATCACAAGCCTCTTGATACACTAAAAGTGAATTCATGAATGGTTAGAGAAATGGTATAAAGAAGGAAAAACAATTATGTTAAACAAGAGAGGCTTACACTATCTTATTTATTTATAATATTTTGAATGCAAGAAATTATTCTTATATCGTAGATAATACCCATGTGCCCATACCTGAAGCGGAAAATCTTCTTAACTAATCTGGTTGAAATACATGTTTAAAGCACCATCCACATCTTTACTCTTGGCACTCTTTAAGGTATCAATATCTCCACATACTTACCAAATACAAAGGAAATGGTGTCATTGTTTCAACACAAAGCAAAGGAAAGACTGTCAGCACAAAAATAAAGACTTTCAACAAAAAATCCATTTAGCATTAGATCAATACAATGAATACCTCTGCCAGATGCATCACTCTAGATGTGTGACCTGTAAAACTATCTTATCTTAACCATATATGGATATTTCCATAAGGTCAGTTGGTTCTGGATAAATCAATGTGAGCAAATAATACCCCTGTGCTCATTCCTGAAGGAGGACAATTTTCTTAGTGGATATGCGTGAGATACATGTTAAAAGCACCAATTGCATCTTTACGCTTTGTCCTCTTTAAGGTACCAGGAGCTCCAAAGACTTGCCAAAACGTAAGACTCTCATCTCTTGTAGCCAATGTAGCATTGTACCCATCTAGACTCTCAAAATATAAAACAAAAGTAAGACTGTCAGCAAAAAGGCTAAGATTGTCAGCACAAACCCATTTAGTAATAGATCAATAGAATAAATACCTCTGACTATTTGAATTGCAAGGAATGTAACAATTTATTCGTACAACAAAATCATTATGGTATATAGTATATTTGCTACTCTTACTTAAGAAGATTACGCTTTCCATGTTAGACTTGTACATGTCCAGAACAACATCTCCATGTACAAATCACAAACCTCTTGATACACTAAAAATGAATTCATAAATGGTTAGAGAAATGGTATAAAGAAGGAAAAATAGTTATGTTAAACAAGAGAGGCTTATAGTGTATTCTTCATTTATAAACTTTTGAATGCAAGAAATTATTCTTATACCACAAATAATACCCATGTGCTCATACCTAAAGCGGTAAATATGCTTAACAAATCTACTTGAAATACATGTTTAAAGCACCAGTTGATATGTAGTATTCTTTCCAACCAGAATGCAATAAAATAGCTAGAAAGTACTGAATATCTATGTCCTCTTACTTAAACAAATTCCCCAAAATATTCAGATGAAGACAGGTTGTCTAAAGTCGTCCCTAGTGCATACAAAAGGCTAGGAAATCTTGACCAGACTTTACTTGAAGCATACAATTTTGGGATGTCTAGAATAGTATGTTAAAATTTCACTACATGGCAAACAAACCTGCAAAATTAAGGAACTCGCAAAACTACTTCTGTGTGCTAGATCTGAAATCTCAAATGTTAACTGAAAACTAACATCAAAACAAAACTATTTACAATATTCAAAAAGTCATCTCTATTTGTCTTTATTAACATGGGAAAGGAAAAACAGTGCACACACTCTCTGGTAAACTAAATGGATAACAAAAACAACAGCGACACCTTAACTAGTGCATCCTAATCAAACCCTAATTCTACTCTAGGAAAGTGTACCTAGACTACATGCACTAGATACTTATAATATATCACCTCAACTATGGAATAGTGTGCGCTATCTAAGTGTGGTCGACATGAAATTCTAATTTTTAAACTCTGGTAAACTAAATTAATAACAGGAGCAGCAGGGACATCATAACTAGTGCATCCTAATCAAACCGTCATTCTACTCTAGGGAAGCGTACACAGGCTATGTCAGCCTCATGCTACAGTAGGTTACTCATATTTCATGATTGACATTTTTACAAGCCAAGTATGTCATACTTTGCATGCTTCAATGCTCCATATTTGCTTAACAGTCTCCAAGCAAAGAAGGCTACTCAAATTTCATTCAAATGCCTTCCCAATTTTGAGAAAGTATTCTGGTATCGCCAAATTTCAGTTAAAGGGAGGTCCAAACAGCTTAATCTTGGTCTCCCTAGGTTTAAATTTCCTGTTTTAGAATATAGAGAATGAAAATCTGTCCAAACAGCTTAATCCTGGCAGATTCTTAGATAGGTAGAGTATCAAAGGAGCCCAACAGCTTAATCTGGGCCCTCGGATGAAATAAGGGTAGTCTGTAGATAGGAAAGCATGAAAAAGAAAAAATGAAATGATGGGTTTGCAAGTCTAAGTGCACCCAAATCAAAAGAAGAAAAAATGTTAGGAAAGTAGGCTGGGTAGGTAGTTTTGAGGTTGCTGAATCTTGATTTTTGATCAGTTCCAGGTTTCGAGGTGTCATCTTTGCTCAAGACAGAATCAGTAAGCAGTTCTATGCGAGAAGCTCAAAAACAGGTATAACTAACTTCCTTTCTCCATCTCCCCCAATCATTAACTAATTTCCCCCAAAAGAGGTCAAGATCTACTTGATACCTCTTAAGTTCCATCATTTTCATATCATTAGCTTGGGTAAAGATCTGCTTTACTCAAAGATGTTCCATACTCGCTCTAAAAGGTTCTATCCCCTCGTAACAGCCTAAGATCTCCTGAATTTAGCGCTTTCTTACCATCTCCATATTAACTACTGACATTATTATTTAGGTCCCTATATTTTCCCATCCCCCTACTAAAATTAGGTAAATCATCCCCTATGTAAATATCCCTCCCCCTGGTTGAAAAATAACCATAAGTACCCCCGGGAATTGCTCAGTTTACCTAAAACTTAGCAAGAACCCTCATGTAGCCCCTTCAAATCATCTTCCAAATACAATGGACTCCTTCCCGAGTATAAAATCCATTTTCAGGTTATCGAACCCCTTCTGAAGCCTCAAAAGCCGTTCAGACCCCCTTACTCACTCCTTCCGACCGCAACAAACCCCTTGCCGACTTCCTTAACACTCCACAGACCCTATAAAGCCAGCTCGCATCGCAAGATCACAATATCCTCTCTATGCAAGTTATAACCCATCCATCATCACCCGACACAATATTGCGATATCAGTGATCGGCAGTCGCAAGTGCCAAATGTCCAACTAAAACACCTTCCCGTTCCCCACTGATGCGATATTGCGATCGCATTGGAGAAGTTCATCACATCGCCTTCAAAGTATCAGCACCCCACCATGTCACTTCTGTACCAGGGACCCACCGCAGGCTAACGTCATCCACCGTACTACTGACGTCATGGTCATGTAAGCAGCTAAAAAGCCGAAAATTCGCGCAGGAAGAAAAATCGCACTTCGGAGCTCCAGAACAAGAAACAGAGGCAGTTTTTGATGCGCGATTAGCATAATCGCGCATCGCTAGGGGAAATAGGCCATTTCAGGGAATCTTTATGGAATCTGTTGATTCCTTGGCCCATTCTGCACTGAAAAGGCCCGATATTGCCTGATCGTGCCAAATTAATCCGGTTTAAAGACAACAAAGGACCAATGACAGAGATTAAAGTATATCAGATCAAATCTTCAGGGAACAAGCGTGTCAAAGAGTATCAGCAGGCGGCGGAAGTCATCAATGTAGCGGCAAAGAGTATCAGCGAAAATCTTAAGCAGCGGCCCAAAGCAAGAGAACATTTAATACCTTCCAGTAGAGTCAAAGAAAGAGGGCGAAGCCATTCAAACACCCTCAAATCATAATCATTGCACATTTACCTCACACCAGAACAGAGTTACAGATCTCGAAGCACAGTTACTCCAACAGCACCGCATCGAGCCTCCAAGGGCCACATTGCACTCCTTTTGATTCAGCTGCCTCTAGCGCAGCCCAAAGGACTTAACTATATTTAATTCTAGTAACGCTTAGGTTTTAGAAAAGATCTCCAACAAACATGTTTAGGTCAATTGTAATGAATGACTTTCTGATATTTTTCTTATATATACCACCCTGAACAATGTAGTGAGGGGTTGGTGAGTTGGTTAGTTAGTAAGTCGAAGACATTGCTTAGTCTTCTTCTCAGCATTTTCTCCAAGCAGAGACCCGCACTGTAACTGTCATATTTTCTATAATCAAAGATTGCTGAAAGCATGGATTTCGAAATTGCTTAATGTGTTCAATTGGCCAAGGAGTGATTACGAAATTCTTGTGCTTCTAGATGATTCAATAAGTGTTTCTCACCTCTGTTAACTTTCATGATTTTTCCACCGTTCCGCCAACTAAATTGCAGAAAAAAATAATAGCTTAAGATTTGTTTAACTACACCTTAAGTTCATTTTTTGCATTTTTTTATGTTTTCATCAGAAATAGCTATGAGCATGTATACTTAAATGATCTTGTTTATGCTATTTCTTTCACATATGAATGAGAATTTAGGAATTCTTAACTGCTCCTAGATCACCATTCATCCATTTCTCCTCTTTTTCAGTATGATGAAATGATTCGCCTTTGCCTTTGATCTTCGATTTCCATCATTCCATCCCTTCGGTAGATTGATAATTGTCTCATGTGTGGCTATCTCGCTCCTTAATCCTCTTATGACCAAGAAGACACAATAGCAAGCATTAATCCATGACTCCACGCCCAATGGTTTGAAACTTATCACACCTTACCTTGCCTCTTCGCTTGAGATTTCTACCTTCCATCCAAACCCAAACAAAAGACCCCTGAGCCAAAAGCTAGCCTAAAATCATCAACAAAGTTGAATCATTAAGAGAGAGCCATCTTTGATTGCAGGTGGGCTAGAACTGGCAATCCAACGATTGGTTTGTGGTTACCTCGGCCGTATCCCTAAAAGGAGCCTAGGGACAAGCTGAGTGATAACATAATGGCGACTCTGCTGGGGACCTCCTCAGATAAATTCATTAAACCAGTCTGCAACCCTACAAAGGAAGAAACCGACCTGTAAAGGTCTCGGTCGACTTCTGTTGTTGCGATTTTTAGAAAAATTCCCAAAAAATAGATTAGAAGTTGGCTGCTAAGAAGCAAATGCGTAATACAATCAAATCCTGATCCAAACAGCCCAGCTGTTGTTGAAAATCTGAATTTAATTCCTAAGATCATTAGGAAACAAAAGCAAAAAGAATACCAAACTGTTGCTAGCCCTAAAACAGTTCAGCCAATCGGTGTACCAACCCCTATTAAAGTTTTATTCCGGTCAACCCCAAGTTCCCCTGGTTCTTCACCCCCTTCTCCAAGTAGCTCCCCTACACCTCTATCCCATATCCCTACTACCACTACTACTCCATCTACTCCGGTTATTCCTGTCACACCCATTGCTCTAGCTTTTCTGCTTATCCCCATCATCATGGCTAGATATGCACCCCTACAATTTCCTGCTAATCCCGGGGCTATGCCTCAGGATTACCAATCAAAAATCACCTATTTCTATGGCACAACCACTTGCACCGCCCTACAACATACAAAGAAAATGCAGGATTATTTCAAGAGTTATGAGATTGACGATGAGAGTGTGAGAATGAAGATTTTTGTCCAAATTTTGACCGGTGATGTTAGAACCTGGTTTAGGGAACTTCCACCCAATTCTATAGTAAACCCTGAAGCCCTATACCAGACATTCATTAACAGATGGGAGAAAAAGAAAGACCCCCTGCACATACTGTCCGAGTATGATACTATTAAAAGAGGACCTGGGGAAGCTGTTCTGGATTACTGTGCCAGATTTAACAATGTTTACAATGCAATACCACAAAATTTGAGACCTCCACCTGACCTCGTGTTATACAAATTCCCGGATGGCTTTGATGCCGAGATGGTGTATCAATTAAGGGAAAGAGCCCCTGAAAGCCTTGCAAAAATGCAAGATGCTACAGTGAGTGTGGAAGCAAATCTAATTGCTAAAAGAAACAGAACTAGAACTAAGAGAAGAACCACCTTCAAAGAAGAAACCTCAGCCTTCAATCAGAAGATAGATGCTCTCATTAATGGCATGCACAGGCTGGGAGACAGAGTAGACAGTGTTGAGAGGAAAACTTCATGGGAGGGTCAATAGCCTAATGCCCTAAGGAACCCAAACTTCAGAAAAACCCAAGACTCAAACGTTGGTAGGGCCAGTCCGGACCATGATATGAGGCCTCCTTTTCAAGAAAACTATGCGGAAGCATCTACATCCGCTGAGCCCACAGACGGGACGCATATGAACCTAATAGATTCAAAAAACAAACAGCAAATCTTCCTCACGGAAGAAGACTGACCATACCTTGATACAAAACAATTCCGCACCAAATCGGGAGAGTCCTTTGACTTTAAACAAGGATATGACACTACTATATACGAGGGACATAAGCAATAAAAATTAAGAAAAAGGACTATTGACGTTCCCCTATCTAGCCGAAGAAAAGAGAGAAAATAATTCAACAAAACTAAAGGGAAGATCACCAACAATCAACCAACTGACAGCTCGGTCCCAAACCCTCATCAGGTTACTGTGGAGGATGTAACAGATACACTTTCTCCTATTGGTCAGCCTTGTTGAAAATAATACTGAGAGGGGGGGGTGAATCAGTATTATCTAGATCTTTTAACAATTCTTCCTTATTTATACTTTGAATTATTTTTGCATATCAATACCATCAATAATGAGCATGAACAAGAAAAGCAAACAGTCACATCAAAGAACACCAGATATAAGGTGGAAACCCAATGTGGGTGAAAACCACCTGTTGCAATATGTCTCTATCTTCTTTCAAATTAGAAACTCCTTTTACAATGGTCTTGTACTGGTGCAGTCCATT